>CALYDF020000667.1:0-29507 GCA_944474145.2 Dicrocoelium dendriticum | reverse complement strand
TTTCGCCCTTCTCCCTGCTAATATCCAGGACACCAATCCGCATGAGTCAGCTAACTGACCATGTGCTAGACCCGCTGCCTTTCGGGTGTTCATTTAATCGAAGGCTTTGGCTGAGGACCCGAGTCGTTCTCCTGTCAGGATTGGGCGCCCTGGCAGTATCCTAGTCCATCCTCTCCGGAGGTTAGGAAGTGGTCGATGGCCCACTTCCCCTAAAACCTAGCCATGGGAGACAACAGGTTACGGGTGATATTCTCAATGCTCGATTGGCGTAGAGCACGAGTGCCACGCATTGTCTCTGACGGTGGGAGGACACCTCCGGGTGTTCAATGGTTTGCTACTGCCCGCCTCAAGCCAGGCAGCCCCTGGTCAAATTGGTGCAAACCCGCCAAAAACCCACCTGCGTCTGGCCGTGGTCGCAGGTGCGTATCCAATCACGGTCGCAAAACATATGATAATTGTTCCAGAACCTCAAAGGCTGCGTGTGACGGCCGTCAAGCGGATCCCCATCTGTCTCTGCAATCACATTCCCGAGCTGGATCTGCTCTCCACTGCCTTGTGGGTCAGGCTATTGAGCCAAAGGCTCCGGGCGGAGTCCCTCAAGCAAACCTCCAAACCACCCACTGCCTTGTGGGTCAGGCTATTGAGCCAAAGGCTCCGGGTGGAGTCCCTCAAGCAAACCTCCAAACCACCCACTGCCTTGTGGGTCAGGCTATTGAGCCAAAGGCTCCGGGTGGAGTCCCTCAAGCAAACCTCCGAAGGACTACGACCACCTTGCGTGCGATCGCCCACCAATGCAGTCGTATGCCTGCGCGCAAAGCACTCAGCATCGGGTGCTGGAACGTGCGCACACAACTGGACCGGAACTCGAGCGAGCGCCCGGAGCGACGCACTGCACTGGTCGCGAAGGAGCTGGCGCGCTACCACATCGATATTGCGGCGCTCAGTGAAACTCGGCTCGCTAAGCAAGGTAAGTTACATGAAGCAGGTGCTGGCTACACATTCTACTGGGTGGGGAACGCCGCCTCAGCACCACGTGAACATGGGGTCGGATTTGCAATATCCGACCGCCTGAATGGCCAGCTGGTGGGTGAACCAACGGGCATCAGCGCGCGGCTGATGACTGTTCGCCTACGACTCGGAAGCGGTGAGTTTGCTACTTTCATAAGCACGTACGGTCCGACCATGTGTTATCCTGATGACACGCGTGATCAGTTCTACACTGAGCTATCCTCCGTGATACGGTCTGTGCCGAAGAGCGATCGACTATTTCTGCTGGGTGATTTCAACGCGCGCGTTGGGCGTGATGCATCAGCGTGGACAGATGTTATCGGTGAGCATGGCATTGGTTCAGCGAATGCGAACGGTGACAGGCTGCTCTCACTGTGTGCCACTCACGGCCTGACGATCACGAACACTCGGTTTGCACTGAGTGCGAGTGATATAGCAACTTGGACGCACCCACGGAGTGGTCACGCTCACCTGCTAGACTATGTCATCGTACGTCAGCGTGATATGCGTGAAGTGCGCATGACACGTGTACTGCGTGGAGCTGAGTGTGGCCCTGATCACAAATTGGTTCGGACCAAACTGTACATATATTTTCTTAAATCGATGTATCGCACTCCCGCCGTGAATCGGCGTAAATTTAACATTCTCTCCCTCGGTACTGTGGCGAAACGTACTGAGCTGGAGAAGGCGATGGCTGCTCGCCTGTGTGGTGGTGTGGACTGTATAGCCACAGTGGGCGACCTGTGGCACCACATTCGCGACCAGGTGACAGCTGCTGCGGAGGAGACCATCGGGCGCGCAAACTGTAAGCGGCCTGATTGGTTTGATGACAACAATGTGACGATTGACGCATTGGTGTCAGAGAAGAATGCAGCATTTGCTGCACATGTTGCAGACCCCAATGACTTGGGGAAGAGTAGTCAGTTTCGCAAACTTCGACGGCGACTGACCCGAGAGCTCCGTCGCATTACAAATGCATGGTGGACGGAGAAGGCGAAGCAGATGGAATGCTACGCCGAACGCCGTCAACACAAGGAATTCTTTGACTCCTTGAAGGCGGTGTATCGAACGAGCTTGGAGCCTCTGTGGACACTGATCGATGGTAGTTCAGGCGCTACCTGCACTCAGACTGCAGACATAATGCAGGTCTGGCGGAAACACTTTGACTGTCTCTTGAACAACCGTTCAGAGATCGACTGGCCTACATTGAATGGCCTGAAGCAGCACGATGTGAAGGCGGATCTGGCGGATACGCCGAGACTGGATGAGACGCAGAGAGCACTTGCTCAGCTGCGAAACGGCAAATGTGCCGGAGGTGACGGGATGCCACCTGAAGTATTGAAACACGGTGGACCAGCGTTGTTGACTGCGCTGCACCACTTGGTGCAACGCGTGTGGATTGAGGAGGAGGTGCCTGCTGAGCTGAAGGATGCCCTTGTGCTACCACTGTACAAGGGCAAAGGTAGCAAGCAATGTTGCACGAATTATCGTGGCATCAACTTGCTGAGTTGTGTGGGCAAGGTGATTGCCCGAATCCTGCTCAATCGCCTCGTGAGTCAGGTTGTGGAACCAAACGTGGCGGAAGAGCAATGTGGATTCCGTTCGGGTCGCAGCACTATCGATATGGTGTTTGCGGCTCGTCAGTTGCAAGAGAAGTGCAGAGAACGACACCAGCCTTTGTACTCGCTTTTTGTTGATTTCACCAAGGCATTTGATACGGTGAACCGCGAGGCACTGTGGCTGGTGTTGGGTAAGTTTGGTTGCCCGCGTAAGTTTGTAAGTTTAATTGAATGTCTGCACAGTGGTATGCGAGCGAGGGTGCAGCTGAGTGGAGAGACCTCTGATGACCTTGCAGTTGTCTCTGGTGTGAAGCAAGGCTGTGTTTTAGCTCCTGCCCTGTTTAATATCTATCTTCATGCAATGCTGTCTTGTGCTTTTGATGCGGCTTGTGCTTATGGTGTTCGTGTGGAGCACCGTATTGATGGTGGGTTGCTGAACATCCGTCGTTTCTGTGCGAGAACTCTAGTCTGTGAGACAACTATCCGTATGTTGCTGTTTGCTGACGACTGTGCGTTGTTTTCACACAACGCGGATGAGTTGCAGCACATGACTAGTGCTCTGGCTTCGACAGCGGCCAAATTCGGGCTCACCATCAACACAAGCAAAACTGTCTGTCTCTTTCAGCCTTCACCGAAGGTGCAATCTTCAATATTGCCGCAAATCAGCATTGGTGCTGAAGTATTGGAAACCACCTCCCGCTTCTGCTACCTTGGGAGTGTGATGTCGACTGATCAGCAGCTACACGTTGAGTTGCGTAATCGCGTGTCGAAGGCGGCAGCGGCATTCGGGGAGCTTGAGTACCGAGTGTGGAACAACCATCAGCTTAGCATTGGCACGAAGCTGATGGTGTACAAATCCATGGTACTCTCCGTTCTTCTATACGGCAGTGAAACGTGGACAATGTACCGGCGAGATGTGCGATATCTCGAGCGGTTCCATCAGCAGTGTCTGCGACGAATTTTGCGGATCGGCTGGGGCGCCAGAGTTGCAGACACGGAAGTGTTGCGCCGAAGTGGGATGTATGCAGTGGACGGCATACTTTTACTGCGACACCTGAGATGGCTCGGTCATGTGAGCCGTATGGATTCGACTATATATATATACATATGTATATATATATATATATGATTTGGAGGCGTCAGTATCCGAATTTGCCTGTCACTGTGACGTCCATGAAGATATTCACAGGACGCCTGCGCCTACAAAAGGGACCATGGGTGGCTTGCGCTGCGCCAACCATAGTTCAACCCACACACCCCATATCCGGTGTAAACCCGAAGGAATAAGACCGAGAGGCATGCGGATGGGAGCCATGTTTCATCAACGGAGCAGGCCCACACTCCTTCAACAAGCCGAACGGAAGCATTCCGGCCTAATTGGGAAATCATACACACCAGACGTACACGAGGCGGTGGCTGGACCGTAACCCGTTCCACACAGGATGGAACCACTATTTAAGTCTAGCACCGTAACGAGGACAGTGCACTCCGTCCCCTCTAGCGACGACCAACTGTCTACTGGAGCCAGTATGGACGAGGTAGTGGGTAATAGACAGGTAGGCACCTTGCCAACATTCACATCAAGCGTATCCACACCGGTGAGCTCACGCAATATCTATTTCCGAAATGCAAGATTACTCAGCACGCAAGCAAACGTACCACATACGATGCCTTATTGGCCGGGATTAGTAAATCGAATGGGAGGGTACATATCATGCTTCTATTCCGCGTGCAATAGTACCTTCTCCTGCACCTGAGCATCCGCCCTTAAGATCTGTCAAAGGAGTTCGCATCGATCAAATATGCCTTACATTCGTAACACCTGAAATCACCTGAAATCATAAACTCACCTTCTTCATGTTCTGGTACGGTTATTTCTAGTTTGCTCGATTGCCGTTTCCCTGCACCAAGTGAACCGTACAAAAGCGGTATTAGTATCCTCGTGGAATTCATTCGGTATACATATATACATAGATTGGTGTCATCTGTGTCCAATGGCAGTTCGAATACAACATATGCACATGTGTTTCCACGGACTTCACTATTAACTGTCACAAAACTGGACAGAGACACATTAGTCCGCATGAACAAGCATGTATGAACAATCATGTATGGGTTTCATTTGGAGGTCAGGCTAAGTTACTTGCACAGGCATGAGATTAAGTACCCAATACATACTGTTGGTGTTGGCCTCTTACGGCCTATTTGGCACGACAACTACCATAGTACTACAACAACTAAGTCCCACTGGCCACTGTCAAACGTGCGGTTTTCCAAACAGTGTTCGCACTGTGTTGCAAATATCCAAGATGTAGCATGGTTGTCATCCAAGTACCCATCCGTTTTTACATACCGTTGTGTATCCTGTTGTGGCTATAAACTACTTGGTTACGATCTACTTTAGTACGCCTGGGGTGCAGCTATTCGGTGCTCGTAAAGTGAACAAGTTTTCCCTATGCGCTGATTCCTTTCCGATGTAATTTACTAAGACACTTACGTACCATTTCCGTTGGCATTACCTTTTTCTTAGTCTACCCAGAAGATTCACTCCGTCTAAGACAACTTCTAGTAGGTGCCTCTTAGACAGATGCAATAATGCTACTGCGTGGCACCAAGTCCCTACTTCATCATTCCACATAGCAATTGTACCCAAGCTATAATTACATTAGCAATGGAATAAGGATGACACACAAGGATGACAGTCCGTGTGAGTAGGCAACCATGCAGGTTTGTAGGGAAATGGTGCGCTGAAGCCAAGTTATTTTCATAAGCTCAGCTAAGGTTGTCAGATGAACAACGGGAATTAGGGCTCTAATCATTCTAACAGACTTAATGTGAAACCTAGCATAACACATCAACAGCAGCACGTTAATCGCTAGTCAATTACTTGCCGGGACTGTTCACTTTCCACGGATGTTCCGGTGCGATTGATATTTGAATGCATGATCCAATTTGAACATGTCTATCGCATTGCCAACTTGCCACCAAATCGAGGAAGCATTGCTTTTCCATACTGTATTAGGTAAAGGGTTCCTAGGCTATGGTAATGGTAAGGTACGGTAAAATAAGGTAACATGTTATAAGTAAGTAAGTAAGTAAGTAAGTAAGTCAGTGTAGCCCAACTGCGATAAAGAAGCATGGTGTATACAACATCAAACCTCAGCATAGGGGCATTCGTATAGAGGCATCTGTGTTCCGATTACCAGTATGGCATATATAGTACGCGCCTGTGTCTTTGAAGAAACTATGCGTGGTTGTCATTGCACTGCAACATTTGATGAATTAGTACATTATCAGTGCAGAAGTCCTCCCCGTCCGATTCCATTCTGATTCGCCTCGCTCCATCAAGTTTGGCCGGTTTAACGTGTACCGACCTTTCTCAGTTGCGTACCACCAAGTGTCACATGGCAGTCCGTGATGCTCGATCCAACAATCCACCTGTTCGGCAAAACCCCATCGTGGCCTCGTTGATGACTGGCCAGACCAGCTGGGCTAAAACACACAGGGCCACATGCACTACAGCTCCATGTTGGAGTAGCCGAAGAATTGAAGTCCGACGGCAGATGATGTTTGCGTGCTGCACGTTTAATTTCTCGATGCACCATCTGCCTTTCTTGCGATTGGGCAACGGTACAGGTGATGAGATCACGCCAGGTGCGGCGATTTGTTGCCAACTCCTCCCAAATATTTAGGTCAATACTTAATCTGGACAAATTAACTTTGATATTATCTTGATAATGCAACTTGGGTTTGCCAGCATTCCGGCCACCTGCGAGCAGTTGCCCGTAAGCAATTGCTTCGGGATTCTCGTTGCATCCATACGGCGCACATGTCCAAGCCACCGGAGATGTCGCAGCAGTAGCATGTATTCTATGGTGTACACTTCGCTTCGGCCGATCACATCATTGCTCCACGCCAATTAGCTCTAGAGAATTCCACTCACAATACTCTGGATTTCAAATGCTTATTATTTTCAGCCTTCAAAAGGTTGATGTCCAAAAGCTAATCTTATGCACACCATTGTGTTACTTACCGATTACACAATATCTTCTGCGTAATGCATCGATTACCAGTGATTTTATGTCATCTTGAACGTCAGCTAGACTAACCTTAATACATACCCATACCAGACGTGCACGAATGGCCAGCTGCGTATAAAATCTTGACTCCAAATCTTTGGCAAGGCGCAATTGCTTTAAGCTGCGCACAACGATAGCAGAGCATCAGGATGCTTTTCGCCAAACGAGTTTCGAGCAATACTATAAGGCAGATTGGCACAGTGTGGAGATTAGAAGGAGAGGAATGCAACAAGCATTTGGTCATTTATTGAGGCTGTTCAAATCACGGGTTACAAAAATTGCGGGGACAGGAGAGACAGGGTGGGGTATTTCGGGCGCGTCGTTAGCTGTTGTTATGTGGGCAGTGTGAAAAGCGTCGGCGGATGCAACCAGGTTGAAATGAATAGTCGAACTAGCATTTGCAACTGCCGGAACTCCTTATCTGCGCATGAGCTGATACAGATAAATCTGTGATGTTATGTGCTCGCTGTAACACCAGAATGACCCTTTATCCCACTGAAGTGTAACCGCATTCTTTCAATGATTTATCTTCTATCTAGCAAACATTTTGCTGATTTTTATGAATGCTTAGCTGAATAAGGCATTTATGCGCTAGAAGCTAAACGTCGAACCCATACCTCGGTTGTTCAAAAAACCTTCTGAAACAAATGTTTAACAAATTGTTTACTTGTTCAACTGGCCTTGAGTAGCTCTTGCCTCCAGAGCCAGGCGTAGGCGCAATATGAGTTAGTACAAACACAATTGCGGGACTTAATTCTCGGAACAGCCCAAATTCACACCAATAAATCGCAAAGCTTCTCAAAGCAAGTAACTATGGAGTGAAAGGTGCTTAAGAAAATCAACCAAGTGTTTATCTAGGTATCACAATGCTTCTTTGCAACATAGCAGAGTTAAGAATGTACGCGGATTCATACGTAACGACATGGCCTTCATGTTGGAAAAGCTGGCTCATTCGAAATGGTTTATAATCAAAAACGTTTACTCGCCACCGCCGCGGAAATTCGAATCAGAGTAATTGCTTCCAAGGTGATGAATGTACTGCGAACTGGTACAAGCTCTCCTTGTACTCTAGCTGTAAGAAACCGTTTACCTCAGATGGTGAATAAGGCAAAAAGTGAACGTTGTCACCTAATCGGACATGGCGCCCGTGCTCTGTGTGTGGGTACGAGTTCGAGCATCACATGACGCCCACCACCTGAACGGATCGACTGAATTAACGATGTACTTTGTTGCCTCAATCAATTACATGCCCATATTTCTTCCGCACGTCACCACTCGTAATAATATTTGCCTGAATAGAATTGCCGAAAAGAGATTTGTTCCCATTTCTTAATCATCTAATAAATGTATATAATATGGGTTCCGTTGAATGCTCACTACTTAAGGAGGGTGGTGAAGCCCTCTGCGGGGGTTGAGTCGCCCTGTACATTAGATATGGTGTAAACATATGAAAAACCTATATATTTAACTCAGCTACCAGAACTGTTTAAGCTCTTTTGGTTGAACTTTGTACTGATTCAACCCAGTGTACAATCGTGTTGCTGTATAGGAGCCCTGATAGCGATTCTAGGATTTAATTGTTTTCATGTGCACTCACTCTGCGAAAAGATGTTTGATAATGTGGCATGATCTATCTTATGAGGCAGCGACAAAACGGTTGGCTGCCGAGCTTGTCTACACTTGCCCGGTGCGCATTTGAATTTTTGAAAGGGATGTGTCACGGGGTAGGCCAAAAAGACCTGCGTCATTCGCACGCTATGCATGTGGGGAAATCACAAGAAGCATGTCGTGTTGTATGGAAGCACATATAACTAGCATGTGAACTGATGGCTCCAGGCGCAGTTTGTTTTCGTTTTCCTGCATTTGTGAGTTGGTTGCGGAAGTTATCAACATGGAACGCTTTAGCAGGTGGTTATGTTGCTCTGAGGTGGAGCAGTTGGCGCCGGCATTTTCTCGCTGGTAATGCACGGAGTTGTAACAATTGGGCACAATAGCACGGGTGGCACTCAGGCACTTGACCTATGCATCCGGTGGGGACTTCGTGATACAGGTCAATGGTGCCATTCCGTCCATAGTTATAGCTACTGGAGACTTGATGAACGGGATTACGCCATTTAGCCATGCATGCAACCCTAAGTCCCTGTTAGTGCTTCGTTTCACGGAGGTGCCAGCGGGGACCAACGAGGTAAGTGGCATAAGTTTCCGTAGGCCGCGACTTACTTCGTTACCTGGTTAAAACACTAGGTTAAGACGAATCTTAAACTAGAATTTGATGGCTCAAAGTAATGGCCAGCTTGACGTGTTTCAGTTTTTAGTCATTTTCCCTGAGGCTCTTCTGTAGGCTCAGTAATAAAATAACACTAAAGAGGAAACTGCTTGTGTCAGTTTTCTCGCGACCAAAAAAGACGTAGAGGTTCTAACATTATGGGAATTTGTTCTGCAGTGCTTGCTTTTTCAAGGCGTGCTCCGGTGTCTCAACCATCGAGCATTTCCTTGAAAGATTGTGAGGAAGCAGTGCTTGAATGGTACTGAATACGCGTGCAAGACTGAAGTTCACTTGACGGCATCGTTCTATTTTTGCTTCAAAGCTATCCATCTATTGGCCGTTAGGAATTAACTTTTCGCCTAATTTCGTGGCCTTCCCCCTGCTTAGCACCCCCTCCAATCATGATCTCACTTGTTAGGCATATTATGACTCTCTTTTACGGCAGAAAGCTGGTAGCTCTCCGGAACGATGTCCATCCGTTACTGGGGACTCAGCGGGCGTGCCACTGTTTTCCTTTTCTTGTCTTTTGTATTGTGGCACAATAGCTGAGCTGTTTTCCACATCCAGCTAACGTGTAATGATGATCAATGAACAATGAACAATGATTTATCACGGGATAAAAGCAAGTGCTTGACACGTCCCGTAGGATGGTTGAGGTGAATATGATTAAATCAAAATCTGTCTGGGTCATCTATCGAACGTCTGCCGATATGAATAGTTTGATAAGCAACATCAGTGTAAAATTAAAATAAATTATCGGGCGGAAACATGCAGAAAGACACTGGGGTGCAGTGATCATTGAGGTAAAGAGTGAGAAAAGTAAAATATGGTCGCTCACTTAGGTCCATTTGATACATAAAGCCTGTAGAAATTCATCCTTGGCGTAATCCACAGTAGGGGAATTTAGGTAACAAAATGTTGGGAGCTAAGAGCGACATCTATTCGTTTTTTGAAAACATCCAGGGTAGGAGAGGATACAACTGAGTCAGGAAGTGCGTTCCAAGGTTTGCAAACCCGGAGGGAAAAGTAATTCCGTCGACACTCTAGACGGCTGTATTGTTCCTTCAGCTTTAGGCAGTTACCCCTGAGCTGCGTGTTGTGGCTACGTTTCAGCAAATGGCTGCATACGTGATTGGGGTCACACAATATTTGATAGGCTAATATGAGATCACCGCGCAGTCTTCGATAGCGCCCACTGAAAATACCCAACAACTTCAACCTTCGGTGATAAGAGTGGTAGCGCAGACCCTGTACATTCTTTGTTGCTCTCCGTTGCGGTGCCTCTATCGCTTCTAGGTCACGCTTCAACCAATGTTGCCAAGCTTGCATAGCGTATTCAACATGCGGGCGCACGTAGGAATTGTGCATCATTGCGAAGATTGATGGGTCAAATCTCCTGAATGCTCTTCGCAGCATGCCGACATGCTGGTTGCCTCTTTTCGCAGCTACCTCAGCCTGTTTTGAACAGTTGAGGTCGCTCTGTACGATCACACCCAGGTCAAATTCCTGGGAGCTATTCTGCAGTCCGTTGGTCCCAAGTGAATAGGTGTAGTTATGAATATGGCGTAATTGTAAGACGCGACATTTGTCTACATTGAACGGTAGGGCGTTTTGAAGTGACCAGTTCGACACTGTGTTAAGATCGCACTAGAGCCGTTCATTGACTTCCGGCCCTCTGATCCTTCGCCATATCTTGATATCGTCAGCGAAAAATAGGAAATCGGAAGTAATTGATCTCGCCAAATCGTTAATGAACACCAAGAATAGACGAGGTCCAAGAACCGAGCCTTGTGGTACTCCGCATGCCACATCGATTGCATCAGACAATGATTCTCGGACTCTCACCACTAGCCGTCATTCTTGTAGAAAATTGTCAATCCAACTCAGGATTGGGTCGCCAATGCCGTAATTACGAAGCTTGTAAAGGAGAATGCGACGGTTTAAGCGATCAAATGCTTTTGAAAAGTCCAAGTAGATGACATCGACCCCTACTCCATCATCAACAGCTTCTGTCCAGCTATTACGTGCAATTAATAGGTTAGTATTACACGAATGCTTTTGACGAAAGCCATGTTGCTCTGGGGCTATTAAATTGTGGCTTTCCATGTATTCCATCAGCGCGTCTGCGATGAGTGATTCCATCACTTTGGATAGTACTGGAAGTAGTGTTATTAGACGGTAGTTTGCAGGATCAGTGCGGCTACCTCCTTTATGAATAGGAGTGATGACCCCTTCCTTCCATACTGGTGGAATACGGTTCTTCTCTGGACATCGCTTATGGAAAATAGCCAGTGGTGCTGCTAGATCACTAGCTACTGCCTGTAGAGCCTTTGGTCGGATATTGTCAGCTTCGGGAGAACTGTGGATGCGCAAGGATAACAACTTATTCAACACCGCTTCCGCAGTGAAGGTGATGTTTTCTAAACCAGAGGAAGGAGTAGTAGGAATGAGGAGAATGTTCGTGATCGTTACCACCTGGAAAGTTTTGGAGTAGTGAAGCCGTAGGAGATCAGCTGCTTCCATTGCTGATCGCGTGCACCCATCAGCCGTGACTAGTGCTGGAATCCCCCGCTTTACCTTTCGAAGGCCGTTAACGTGCCTGTACAGGAGTTTGCGGTTCGTACAGAAGCGCTTCATTAACTTCTGCTGATGAGTGACCTTGTCTTCGCGGATCAGTTTCACACAGAAGTTACGATGGGTCACGTATGCAGTCCACGTTTCGGCATTCGGGCAGTCCTGGTGATCTCGCCGTGCCAAATCCCTCCGGGACATATATTTACGTGTCCTGCTCCTCAGAAATGAATTACGCTTGTTTTTAGGTTGGAAGGCCTTCTCCTCTGATGCGTGCGCTACCAGTGTACTAAACGTCCTTGTAAATGTTTCCCAGGCAACATCTGGGGGGCATTCGGTTACGAAAGTCCAGGATGTATCCTTAACAAGCTTAGACAACACATTGTAGTGTGTGACAGTATGCACTTTATCCTCCTCCTTTTCAGGGTACTCCGCATAGCAAATATAGTCAAAGAGTAGAGTAACATGATCACTACGACCCAGTGGTGTGCTTGTAACTATCCCGTCAACCATGAGTTGTTCGTTAGTGAGCACAAGATCCAGTATCGATGGCTTGTTAGCAGTTCGAAATCTGGTGGGAGAGGTTACGTGTTTGTAAAGAGGGTGGCTAGCAATAAGCTCTTGCAAGCGGGCTTTAAACTGCATACCATCGGTTGCCGGCGTTTCTATGTCATGCACGTTAAAGTCTCCAGCGATAAGAATGTGGGTGTAGGACTTGTTCAAAACAAACTGGAAAACGTGGTTCAGTTTGGAGTCCATTTCCGAAGTTGAGTTTGGCGGGCGGTAAATCACGGCTAGTAGACATGTGCACTTGTTTTGCAACCATAGGCGGCACCAAAGCGAATCGGGTGCTCTGATTTCTGGGTGGTCGATAACTTCACATCGGAGGTTTGTATTGTAATAAAGAATCAAACCGCCTCCCCTTCCGGTTCTATCGGTCCGAAGCAGTGACATACCGGTTAACTTGATCTCAGAGTCTGTTATATCAGGGTTTAACCATGTCTCTGTAATCATGACGAGGTCCCGCGGTTGTGAGGCATGGAGTTCTCTAAGTTCTGCCAGCTTGCTTAGAAGGCCTTGAGCGTTTGTATACATGCAAGATAGGGCTTTTGTTGTTAGGAGTTCATTGATAGATGTCAAGTTTGTGTTCGCTTTTAAGCCGGCCGTTAGGTGGCCGGCAATTAATCGTTTTTTGGTTTAGGTATTTCAGTCGTGTTGTATGGCATTATTAAGCGTTTCTGAACAGAAGTTTCACTGGTGCTGTGCTCGGTCCTCCTGTGTGCCGTGGGCGCAGTTGTGTTGGTCTCTCCGCAGGACTGTGCAGATAAGGAATTTGCTGCGTTTGCAAGTTCCGTTGAATTGCTTTCGACTTTTGATCGTTCACCTGCTGCTTTTAGCCGGATCTCTGTTGGCAGCCTAGATCGAAACTTTAACCAGCTCTCTAACAGAACTTGCGTCATTCCCTCGGAGTGTAGTGTTACTTTAATTAGCCTTGGACCGCAGCCCTTGTAGTTAGGTGATGACGGCGCTCTTGTCAGGGATTTGGCAATAACATTGTCTACAGAGAGTGCTTCGCGGATGTAGCACCACTGCTGTCGGTCATGAGTTTGTGCATCGTGATCAGAAGAATGTAGAAGCTCGGGAACTCCATGAACAAATATGGTTCTCTTGCTATCGTTATTAGCAATACAGTGTTGCTCCACTGCTTCTTTTGCGCGATCTTTCCAAGGTAGATCAGGCAATAAGCGTACTCCGCTCGGTGAGTTGCGAAGACGAACTGCTGAGAGCAGGACAGCCTCTGTCTCATCTGCTGAGTTTAGTGTTACTCGAAGAATTCGAGGTTCACCAGAGTGCACTGAGGTCGGGTGACGCGCTACGCGTTGCAGAATTGCAGGCTCAAACCGAATGTTAATTGCCTCGCAGATGAAACTCCACTGGTTGCGATCGTCTTGCAATTTACCTTGTATTGTTCCAGATTTGGATTCGGGAACATTGGTGCACACGAGGGTTAACGCAGCGTGGTTTTGTCTAGTGAGTGTTGGCTTTATACTTTTTGCTGGCAATTCGCGTTGTTTAGAGGACACCATTGGAGTTGGCGGTGAAAGCTGCTTTGCGCCAAGCGTGCTCGGTACTGAAAATGGACCTATGTGTGTCCCTCCCGGTGTGTTTGTCGAGGCAATCGATGCGTACGTTACCTGCTTGTTATCTGCACCGGATTTCCTACGGCTCTGAGCTGTCGGCGTCATGGATGCATCTCCAAGTGAAGCCTCTATGGTTGGAGAAGTGGAAACAGGTATGTTTGAGGCTTGCCCAATTATGGGAGTGAGGTGACCCAGTGGATTTAGAGTCACAGACGCTGCAGTGCGGTTGGAGCGTCTAGCTCTTTTCTTCGGTTTAGACTCAGAGCTTACTTTGGCCGGGTGAGATATTATCGTGGCCGTATTCACCTCCGGGGGAGGGATCTTAGTATTTACAAATTGCGCGATTATTTCAGTCATCCTATCGCATTTTTTCATGAGCAAAGATAAGCAGTTGACCACTGGAATGACTTGACATGTTGGGCAAAACCAAATTGTGTCAGCAACTTGGTTTGTCTGTCTCACTTCTTGGACAGATTTACCTACACATTGCGGACAGTACGATCTAATGCAGCTAGAACAGGTGATACTGATCTTAAGCAGCTTACTGCAGTTGTCTGCACAACATTGGCGACGTTGAACCATTGGAATGCTACTAGTCCTCCTGTTGTTTACAACAAAGCCGATCTAAGCGCTCACCTTGGTAAGTATACTTTGCGCTAGGGGTGACGCAGGAACAGGTGAGAACACGCACACGATGATGATGATGACGATGATGATGATGATGACGGTTTTGCGCTTTTCTCATGGTTAGCTGAACGCTAAAGAACGCGTATCACAGGCGCTCCGGTAGATCGCCACACAGTCTAGGATAGAACATGTTTCCAACGGTGAATTGGAGGACAAAATTTCTAAAGTTAGCCAAAGCTCTTAACCGTGCAGCAGTTAAGCTGGAGTGTAGCCTGTGCTTGCGTGCACATACGCCTGGTAAGCCACGATACGCAGTGGCAATACCTCATCACAAGAATTCGTTTGGTGTCTCTCAATAAAACTTTGAACGGTTCCTTCGACAGTTCGTTTCGTCCGTTTTTTACTAGTCCATTTCCCAGTTGGTAGTATGGTGTAGTCGGCGTTTTCCAGAAAGAGAGCAAACCACAAACTTCTCGCACCATCTGACTCTCTAACTGCACCACAAATGCTGCACCATAGCGAGCAACCCATTAGTTTACGGAAGCGGACCTGACCGTTGCTGCATCACGTTGTTTGATAGGGGTTGTTTTACACCATTCCTTATCAGAATGAAAGATGGATGGCTGCCTGAGGACGGGTGAAAGCCAGAAACGCGTTCTTGTGTATTGAGACGAACGTGGAACTTCAGCTCAGGTGGGCTATACCATTGAATATCCATTATTTTAAAGTTCTACCTGTGACGCTAAGATGAAGACACGCCGAACGGAGACAGTGTAGTCACCATCACAGGTAGGCGCAGTTACGAACATGATAAAATCCACACGCACAGCAACAACGGTAAAACCAATGGAATATCCAACGTTACGCGAAACGAAAGAAAACGCAACGGGGCACAACAGCGTGTAGCTCAGAACACGGCGACACGGTTACAGTTAAATAAAAGCGATCACTTCCAAAAGATACAAAAATTCCTACCGTCATTCGAATAGGAAGGGTGTTCTTCCCAATTTTCTCATTTTTCGGCTGGCTCGAGACTGTAAATAGATAGAACGTACAGGGTCAATAAAGGCAGTCGGTCCCGAAGTCCGTCGTATCTTGTATCATTACAGAAACTAGTATAGATCTTATCTAATTTTGGTGCAACATTTCTTCGATACCAATAACATGACCATCATGTTTGCTAATGTCCATTTTATAAAATGTGAACAGTTTTTCTTGTCCTGTTTTATGCCAACATTCTACTGTTTGCTAGGCATGCTTATATTTTCTCGGTTGCTCGGTCAACCAGTTGATAATGCCTGTATTGGTGTGTCTCGTTTCATCGAGAATAAAACTATTTATTTTTATATTTATTTCTGTATTCCTTGATTGCATTTGGCAACGAAAGTTGTTCGGAACTAGTTGCGGGTTCTTGGGGTGGCATGCAATTCGACATCTGCAGCCGTTGGTTCCATGAAGCATACGCTGATTTGGATGGACAAAATTGTATCTCCTAGGAAACAGGGATAACCTACATCATAGCTGCCCTAACTGCCTTACGCATAAAACAGCTTTAGTCCGAAATATCGATAGTTAAACATTGTTGGCTTCGCTAGGTACTAATCCAAATATGCGTATCCCTTTCGGGGGTAATGTTAAGCACATCGACTTCAGCCTTCAAAGTGCTTGACTTCTTACAAGCAGCGTGAGTTCAGGGGTCTGCATGAATACTACGGCTTCGACGAGTGCACGGGGATAAATTTACTGCCATTTTAACAATCATACGCCTTTTACTCTACTGGATATAAGAAGGTGATCGAGAGCGTAGACTCCGAGGACATTTTCCGCAGGGAAGTGCCTTCTGGTGAAGTGGTCTGGTTACTGACGAGCGTATTGAACCTCTCTTCGTCCAGTAGGTTTGACAGGTGTGGGAAGGTTTGGCATAAATGCAAGATACCTCATAGATTGGCCTGGCTTCTCTAGGATAAAAGATTAGCTGCTACTGACTCGACAAATCTGAAAGAGGTCTTCGCCTAGGTTAAACGACGTTGCGGTGCAAACTCGCCTAATCCAGCGTTCACTCCAGAGGTACGGACCAACGCCTTAATCCACTATAACACAGAATGTGGGTACAACTTTAGTTGAGGGGTAACGAAACCGGCACGTAGCCTAGAGGTAACGAGTTTGTCTTTTAATCTTGCAGCGTGGGATCGAGCTTGCCTAGGGGCCAGGCGACCCTTGCAGTATCCTTAGCCCACGTGCGACCGGTGGGGGTTGCGCGGCAGCGAAGCTTCAGTACTGCGTACCTGCGTACTGCTGATACCTTTTTCAGGGGTAACGAGGGAAAGCTACTATGAACGCCTGCTTAATTCACTCTCATCGTCATTACACGCTTTAGCTGGAGGTGGAAAACACCGCAGCTAATGCGTCACAATACATTAAAAAATAAGCGAAAATCAAACGTACAACAGCTGCAAGCCAGCTGAGCAATCGGTAACGCATAGATTGTGTTACGCATAAATTATTTTATGCGAAAAATTAAGCTAAGTATTACTGAACAGATAAGCGGGATGGTAGGGACAAACTCACAGCACGAACGCTTCAGAGGTTCGTGCCTAACCAGCACAGCCTGCCTAATTTGGGAATATATTCAATGCACTATGAAGGGATTTGAGGGGCTGTAATTCTAACGTCCCCTAGTTTCACTCGAAAGATTGACCTGGATTTGACATGACTATTTAGTCCTGCTGGGTTATCTGGCCCCTCAGGGGCATTGTATGAAGCTGAGCGAACCAAGGCCTGATCGAAGAGAGCAGAGTCTAGGCTTTGGTAGCGAGTTATCGAGCGTTGGAACTCGCTTCCTATTACTGATACACTAAAAGATACATCCCTAAATGCACAGTTCATCACCATCCATCTTCGCGTGGCGTGCAACCGAACGTGCCTGTTACGGATAATAGCTTGTAACATTTAGACCATGCATCATATGAAGTGCCGCAATGAATTAGACACTAAAATATTTATTTATTTAGTTATCAAATGCTGTCAACTAATCCAAGAATGAGGTGTTGATCGTCAACTAGCTGCACTTGGGTGGCACCTTTCTCCAAATTTTTATTTTATTTTTATTTAAACTAGTTTTCCTTATTCTTTACCCTTGAATTTCTCTTCCTCGTTTGTTTACCTCATGTAACTGCCATGGCAGGGATAGAGAATTCAAGGAACTTGGACACTAGTTGATTGAGCAGGATGCGATTGGTCCGTTTTGTTTTACCTCCATAAAAATGTTGAAGAGCTAGCTGTCAAACATGGATCAACGGCTTTCTCGAGAAGGAACACATACCGTATTATCTTATCTTTTGCCGGTTTAAACTTTGCGTTTCCGAGATATTTTCACCTCAGTTCCCTGCAGTTGCTATTACTAAACTTACTCGACATTGAAAATTACGCGCTGCTACTAGAAATGGTAGACACCGTCTACTGCGCGTGGTCATGTCTGCACCGTAGTATCGTCAAGCTCTTTCGCAATTCGCCTTTAACTTAGACTGTTCAGGAGTGAGGTTACAGCTTGACTTACCTTTGGTAGCAGGAAAAACCTTAGGGAAGCCACTAAGACCCTCAACTCATTAAGAATGCTTTTACCTTGAATCCGTTAGAGACTGTTATTTCTCTAGCTGGGATGCCACATACAATGAACACGTGCGGATGGGTACACTTTCGGACACGCCTAAGGGCCGTCCTCAATGAAGTTCGTGTTGTCAAATTCTGCGTCCCTACGCGACCTCATATCCCAACATTTGCAACATCGAAGTGCAGTATTCTATCGTATGGATGTCAGATAGCAGCAGAAGTGTTCAGGCTTCATGATGTAGTCATTCCCATCAGCCAGTCTGTTCTTGACTTAGGTTCAAGATATTCTATTTCGTTAAACTTTAGCGAACATACAAATCATATAGTGAAAAAGGCTAAGCAGTCGGTCGGGCTCATATGCCACCTGCTAACCTTGAAAGAAACCAGACTAATTGCGTTCAAAATCAGTATCTGGCCATTGCTTGAATATTGTTGTGCTGTGTTCAGTAACTTGCGAAAGGCTGACTTGAGAGCCATTGAACACGTCCAACGCGCCTTTACGAGGCGCATATTTGGCTGTTCAACCGCTCTTTCATACCGAGATAGGTGCAAGCAACTGAATCTTGAACATCTGTGGTTACGAAGAATGCAACTAAATCTGTGCTTCCTCCACAAACTCGCTTGGCGGAAAGCATATATTGGAACCTATCAATTGCACTTTCGGGAAAACACCACTTATGAACTGCGAGATAACGAATGCATATTTTATTTACCTAAATTCAAGAGCAGTCTAAGGAGAAATTTCTATCTTCCTAGGTATGGCTCCATTTGGAATAAGCTGCCAAAAGAGATTAGATGTATTGAACATTTCTGCATGTACAAGAAAATGATAAAGGCTTATCTGTCAACGGATAGAGCGAAATGGATCTTAAACATTCAACTTGATAATGAAAAGCTGTATGAAGAAGGGCCGGATCATGTATGATACCGGAGAACATCAACTCTACTGCACCAGAGAAAACTTGATCAGCTAGGATGAGCTGCTAAAAAAACCGCTTTTCATGCTATTCCTTAACGCTACCTTCCATGTGGTTTTACTCCCTTTAAACTTAATTCATATCAACTGTCTTCTGTTTAAAACCGAGAGCAAAAGTATTTACTGGTGTGACGTCAGGAACTATTTTCGTAATTTTCCCCACAAACTGATTAATTCGTAATATTGTTCTGCGATCCCTTTCGCTACATTTGTTCTCCCGTGCAAATCATTTCCCCCTCTTTTCTGAAGTTAACAGTCCAGAAACATATACTTGAATTCAGTGATGGCAAAAACTGATTCCCTATGCGACTTTTGCCTATGGACAACTCGTACAGTCATCTGTCTCCAGCTGTCACGCTACACAATTTATCGTATGATCGGCTCGATCGATTCCTACGCCGATGTACAAAACATACCTGCCTATTTTTTACATTAACGATAGAGTACCTCTTTCACATAATTCTTCTATTTTATATTCTTCCTTATTTCATAGTTGGCCACGACTGTGCTGATCTCCTGTGGTGACGGATTACAGCTTCCAGATTATAAATGACGTTACCTATGCAAGGCATATTGCCACCAACTGATTGGCGTATAAAAAAGTGCCATAATAGAATGATCCGCATGACGGACTGGGCTGAGCCTTCATGGCCCATAACATATGTTCAAAAACAGTACTAAAAAGAACAAAACATATGATATACAGGTGATGGCTCATATGCTACTATGCCACACCGGCACACGGCCAGTTATTGCATGGAAGTGCGAGGGAAACCTTTCGAGGGAATACCTTGCATGGAAGCAAGTCCCCTGGGGATGGTTCCACGAGTGGCCGTATTACTTTAACTGGACTTCTGTTTAAATCTGCTTACGTTATTGTTCCTGCTTTTTAATTTCTTTAATGCCTTAATCCTGCCAATTGGTTTGGTACCTGTGTTTGGATCCACTGTAAAAAGTGTGAACAAATTGATTATTTTTTTTGCGATCCTGTTGTGCACATTGATCAGACCACATAGTTGGACTGCATCTCGAAACACCGAGGAATATACCATTTATTATTATTTATTATTATTAAATATTTCTGAGGCTCAATAGCCCACGAATAACTCTCCAACTCCAGTTAACGTGTAAAATGAGTGAATGATTACCCCGTTGCACATGTCTTCTGCATCTAATCTGATAAATAAATGGTATAGATTTATGTTGCCTCTAGACCGACATACACATGTGCCGCCGTGATTCAAGCTTCCACAGTAGCATAACAATGTCAGGTTTATTGCATATGAGTAGACAATGTACATGCGGCTTTTCCACCGATAATCTACATGCCGCACAATGGTCTAAATTTTCTGTGGCCATGCTGCTTCAAGCCACCATGAGCCATTGCTTCTGCCGTTGTGCTGTTTACTTCCGGTAAGTCCTCGACCTATTATCATGTCTTTCACGCCGATCGCATACACGCTCCCTTGGCGCATAGCTTTGCCACATCATGTTCCGTCAGATTGGACTGCGTCCACTGAACAAAAAGCAGTCTGAACATTGAATAAACGCGTTTTCAGTATGGACATTGCAGCCGTTTTCGTAAGATGTGCTGCCGCCCCCTGTTACGGGGTTAGAACCGTTTCTCATTGTTCATGGTTTATGTGTAATGAGCAATTTACACTCACACCTGCAAGGTCCGGGCTTGTTTGAATGTCCTACCGTAGTAGCACGTCATGCTCACATACTTCGTTCGACCTGTTCCGTCAGCCGCTGGATACGAAAGAAAACTTTCCCATGTCTTTGTGATAACCTTGTACTGGCCGTACATGTATGACGACAGTCAGGACACACGCATCATGGAAGTAGTCTAGCCTCCCCTCAGGTATGAACGTGTACGTAGCCTGCGGATAGTGATGTGAGCTACATCATCCACGCGTCCACTTATTGACGGATAACAGCAAGCCGGTGTGCAAGAAATGTACAATACCACAATTCTCAAACAACTCCTATTGCCGGATAAGTTAATTGCTTTGGTAACCAAAACTAAAATTAACATCTATTACAAAAGACTTACAAAACGCTACCTATAACATAGCTTATATAATCTAATCCGGCGATCGCCGATACTTTTAAATTACATTGTCAATGTGCACTTGATATACCTCGCAATAGTCAGTCATCTCGCAACCCAAGGGCATCAAGTCGATGCAACCTTGGTGCTAGTACCCTAACTGATTATTGAAATTCAGCCCCAGCGCGATCGGATCTTACCTCGTGAAGATTTATCGAATGACCCTGAAAAGTTGGCATTCAGTTGGAATTGAAACGTCAAGTTCAATAGCAGCATGCCATGGATCTCCCATTGCGAAAGCATCGTTTGAGAGGGATGGGATCCGGAGAATTCGTTTGTCTGCTTAGTGTGTATACTTGGCATGCGCATCACACTGCGGTCAAACATTCAATGCCTATGTGTCCTGCACTAGCAGTCCTTACCGTACAAGTCCCCTGAAATAGCAAGAAAACAAGAGAAACATTAAAGGAAAATTCCGAATGAGAACAACATAAAATATGCACTGGAAATTAAGACAAAGGAACCGATATTGAAGTTTTAACTCAGGCTGTAATGCGAAGGGAGAGTTGTGTCTGCAAACAGGGGACGCCAAGTCGATGTTCAAATGTCCCAACCGTCGGTGCCAACACTAAATCCTAAGGCAGGACAATCCAGAAATTATTCACTCTACACGATAACCGACCATCACCCCACGTCAGATCGGATTGCGGATTACAAATCTTACTTGGATGCTCACGAATCTTCGGCAATGAAGCCAGAAGAAAATGCAACTTACGTTTGGAACAATCTGACCGGATAATTCACGATAGATAAGGATTAAATTGTCAAGCTGAGGCAGTGCTTGGTAAAAGGATCTAGACTAAACAATCTCTCAAGATTTTGTACGCGTCTTAACCCAAGCACTATATTGGTGCGTCATTAAAATTCACTCCACTGCCATGTTATCCCACACTAACCATCTTGGAGGAGTAGCCTAAGTGGAGCCTGAGGAAAGTCGTGTACAGTTTAACAAACATCTCCCAGGTTAAGATTCTAAATGATTTGTGGAGTATGCACAAACTTTGGAACCCACTGTATGCAATGTTCGCCCAGAGTATGCTCGGTTTGTGATCCCAAGAAAAGGTATATAAATCGCTTTGCTCAAATATGCTTGGCACTTCCTTAAACCCTAAAATGTAAGGATTGATAGACGATTGTACTCAAAGCTCAAAAATGATCACTTTGAATGATTTATGAGTATTTTCCGCAAAGTAGACCAATTTCAGAGTCTACAAAGCGCACATTACAGAAACTACTGAACAAAAGGGTCACTGACTTTGTTGCAGAAGTTAGGGTCGTCTACAAATATGAGGGACGACACCACCAACTTTTCAGGCAAGTGACTAACGTACAAGGTTAACAACAGCTATCCAAAGATGTACCCCTGCGGAGCATCACTTGGAACCAACCGTCGCGAGGAGAGTCTATGACCCACCCGAAGGCACATTCACCCACCTTCTAAAAATTCCAGCGTCTACTGTATGGCTTTCCCGGATACACCATGTGACCGCAGATTACGAGATAGACGGTAATGTGGGTTAGTGTCAAAATCTGTGGCAAAGCCGATGCAAAACACATCCACCACCATGCCCCTTTCCGTTGCGATGGCGCAGCATTATTCCTGAGCGCGCAACAAATTCTTAAGCAATAATAGCCTTTACAAAACGGTGCTCAGTTGAACTGAGCAAGTCAGACGTTCACGGATGGGCTTCCAGAGCATCTCTTACCAGCTTCTACAGTGATTTGACTAGTTAAGCCGTCAAGCCATCAAAACAAGCTGTATGAACACCAATGGTTCATTTTCAGCATCTTGAACACCACTGTGGGCATCTGGATGACTATTATACTAGTCAAATCGGCTGGTCGTAGTTCACAAAACGCGTTTGTCGCTGTTTTTGGAAATAGAACATGCTATCGCTTCCATCTAATCCGAAGGTAAGGAGAAGTGGAAAATGAATTTTTTAGACAAAATTGTGATCGGTTCACATAGCTCAGCTGCGCCTTCCTGCAACAAATTGGAGTGAATGGCAGTTGCCCTAAAAGTAGGTAGTATTTAGTTCCCATATTAGCACGAGCACTCAAATCTTTGTAACGGATATATCCACCAGCAAATAGTCAGACGGAACTCCAACCTCCTAATCAATAGGCGGTAAACAATGTTCGGTAACATATGCCCGCGCATGTTGTTCCTCAAGCGTACAGGCCGTAGCGTGATCCGTGTCAACAGCATCGCCCTCGGCACCAAAATAGATTAGGAGTGAGTTTAATTTAGTCCTGCTCTTAGTATACACGAAGAAGCGCTTTGGATTCCGTGAAGCCGAATCGACTAACTCCATTTCATAGAATGGTTAAACGGTAAGCATATGTTGTTTACAGGCATTCCGTGCCTCTCGGTAGGGTCGAAAAGCAATTTCGGAGGAAGCTGACATATAAATCCGCCAGCACCACGACCGCCTGTTCATCAGTATGCGTGCACCTGAATCAAACTATGTCGGTTTCACCTTATTAAACTGCCTCACAGAAATAATTAGTGAGAGACACCACAGACAGGTAGGACTTAAATTAATCCCATGCGGTCTGTAAGTCATAGACGGCAGAGATAACGTAAGAAGTTGCAAACTAAGCGCTGATCTCGGGAAAATCCGTTTGCCTTATGTTTCGACTAGTAATGGTATCATCAGTATGGTCACATACGAGTGCACACTTGAATAACAGACGTGTTCACTATTTCACAAAGATTAGATATAGGAGGGACAGTGGCAGATCTTCCATTAACTTAGTGGGCTGGTTTACGAACTCGTGTAAGGATAGGAGCAACCTTATGTCAAAAAGAGCAGTGGTCAGGCCCCACTGTTGAGTAAGAGATATTTAGTCTGTCAACCTTTATCTGGGAGGTTAAAATCTTCCATAAGTAGGCATCCAGTATCCGACGAAACTCAAATGAAGTCATTAAGCTCATTCGAAATGCTATCGCGAGCCTTAGACACTACCGTAAAGTTTAGACGCTTAGAGCCACCTTTTTAAAACCAAATGGTTTCTGCAGCTTCATCAAATGAGTGAACTGTGCACATTCTGGAATCAACTGATATAGCTTTGGGATAAATAGTTACGCTTTCACTACGACGGTCGAATGTGCTGTCAGCTCTCACTAATGCGTTGTCTAGTTAATCTACCTCACTGTCCGTGACATCGGATGACGAGCACGTTTCGGTGAATGCAAAGACGTCAGATCGATAGTGGTCTACAAAGGTGCCGACCTCGCACATCTTGTTTCGCAAGCTAAGCACGTTACTGAGAACTAACTGAAGGTTAGCGGTATATTGAGCTCGAGATCGTGCGCCAACAGTATAAGTGGACCGCCATCTCGTCACACGGAAGCCCACCAACAGCAGTTTCACGGCTTGCTGTGCGATTTTTGACAGCCACCTTGAGCTTCAGACTTTCAGCCAAAGCGATATCAGATAGCACAATGACCCCAAAATCACTGAGTTTAAAAGCAATGCGCAAGAGGGTTTGGGTCATATATGGAGTGAAGAGACCCACTTGCAAAAGAAATGGTCGGGAGTATAACTCGTCAGACTATACCTTACCAAGTATTGTGAGGTTTCTAAACGCTACCCCGGGGGACACGGGATGCAGTAATCTAGAAACACTGCCAAAATATTGGCGATCCTCCATGGTGCTCGCCGAGGAGTACTTACTGCTCGTGTCACCGAACCAGATGGACGGGAACGCGTAAGTCAATATCTGAGGTGCCGAAACAAATGGAGCTACAATCGAAGGATCATTGGTTGAAGGTTCCCGAGGTCTCAAACACTGAAGTAAGCAGTTCGACATTTCTAGCTAGAGAAGTCGGAAATTACAATAGAGCTTATAGGTTATGTAACTCGGAAAATATTGCGATATCGCCTGCTGCCCGAAGCTACTAACGGGTTCAAAACTTACAGTTAAAGCAGTTATAAAGCACACTTTTATTCGATGTCAGAAGGATGTTCTACGCAGGAAGTAAGTGTAGTGTACCGGAAAACACGCTGTTTCAGCCCTCTGGAACATTGGATTTTATGGTTGTTTTAACTTACAAAACGTCCACTTGTTATACTGAGAGCATATCCGTTTTCACAAATTGTTTTTGTGAGTAACTTGCCGCACCGTTTCTCGCTCTGGTTGATTCGATTCCCTTTTTGTAACCTGCGCGATATACGTTAGGTTCAGTCGCTTCCAACTTCTTTACTGTCCCGTAGATGACACCTCTCTTCGTGTCATTGATTACCGACTAGTATTCTAGGCTCCACCCAATAATTGGAGATCCCGCGTCAGAAAACGATTTCCGCCATTTTGAATTTTGATTCTCGTAAGCTCGTTCCAGTGAGTTTGTGATTCATTACTTGTGCTCATATTATTTCAAAACCTACCATATAGTTAGTTGCTTTTTGTAATGGAGTACATAGAGCATGAGCCGTATCCATACGCTGCTAGGGCCGCTGAGCCGTTCATGGTAAATTATGTTACGTTAGTCCCTCCATCTTTATGGGATAATGATCTTTCGTTATGGTTTTGCATCTAGAATCCGTTTTTACATTCATAGGATTTCTTCTGATTTCGCCATGTATAATCAGCTAATATCTTTCCCTCCTCAGAGTAAATCCTTGCAGGTGAGTGGCATCATATTTCTCCCACTCTAATAATGAAATTCGAGACTCTATTGGCCATTAAACTCGTAACCACACGATTCCTCTGGCGCCATGCCAATTGTGTCGTTCGTATTTGGGCAGCTGCTCGCCTTCAATGTCAACGCACGAAATTACAAAAGTGTACGAAAGTTCACTAGACACGTGTCCGACACCAGACGGATATTTCGGCCACGTCCACGTCAAACTCGTAGCCATCTGCCGCCTTGGAAAAGTTTGGCATACCTGCAGACTTGCCTCGACCAATTCATCAGGTGACCAGAGGCTACTCCTACTCAGAACTGCTCTTCGGAAACAGTAGCAAAGGCATTTTTAGAATGTTTGGTAGTTCAGTACGGCTGTCCCGCTGTCGTAACCACCGACTAACAGTCAAATTTCTTATTCACATTTTGCATGTTGCCTAAGGATTTAAGCTGTCTCAACGTCTAAACGATAGAGTTTCATCCGGATGCCAACAATATGATAGCGCGTTTACACCGTCAGTTAAAGGCAGCGTAGCTTGCGCACACAGATCTTTCATGGTCCGAAAATCTCCTCGTCCTCCGACGCTTAAGGAAACGGTTAAAACCGATATATGCTCAACGTTAACGCAGCCTCTACAGGACTGCACCCTGCGGTTTTTCGGAAAGCTAGTAACACCAGCGTCGCCACTTCCTTACTCAACTATGAATGTTACACCGATCCGTTGGCTCACCGGATGCGTGAGCATTGCCCAGCCCATTCATGTTTGCAGGATACATTAGTGTACGTGCCTGAGGTACTGTCTAGTTGCTCACATGTACTGCTTCGCATAGACAGCGTTCGACAGCGTCCGCAGTCTCCGTACATTGGACTCCTCAAAGTTATCAACCGAACAAGTGCAACCTATACGATCGACCGCAGTAGCCGACGCGAAATGGTCACCGTCGACCTTCTGAAACCAGCCGATTTAGAGGAAACTACCTTGCCTCTATCTTCTAGCAATGCATCGTGCGAAGATACAATTAACCGAACCCAAACCAGACCACCATCCCGTTCCACAAACAACAGCCATCCCGCCATCTTCCGAACCTAGCCTATTGATTCTCACGACACACCGCCGCGGTCGGGAGGTTCGTGAGCCTGTTCGCTTTTCGGATTATGTACAGTCTAAATACTTTTAGGTTTAAAATTGTGCATACATTTGCTCTGTTTTGTAAAGTGAATTTTGATAAACATTAAAACTCCACAACCACAATTAACAATATCCAAAAATCCATAAACCTACATATTTTCACATGCAGATCATTCGTTCGTTCTTTTGGGCTTGTACTGCGTGTGTTTTTCTGCACTTTCTTATCTGTCTGTCGAATCCCTACTTTTTGATCTAACGGTCCTCACGAACAAAGTCAACGAGGATCCAGACGCGAAAGCGCGTTTCTCAGCGGGACGTGTTTCCATTCTTCGTGAAACGACGGTCGCTTTTTCGTGGCACAATGGTCGTTTATCCTTGGGACGAGGATGTTTTGGTGTAGGAAGAGATGCGACAAGGGAGAGACCACTCCCAAACACACCGTTCGGCCACAGCAGAGGTTGAGGTCCTGTTGGTCTATTTCTAAGTTAGTCATTTTGTATAGTCCGATAAAGCAAAGCTTCATCAAATTGTGCTTTGCCATGCAATCAATAAATAAAATATAAGGATCAGCACAACGGGATTTTAACTGCCAGCTTCATCCGTTTCTGAACGTGAGTAGATATTTCTTCGTTTATGAATACCTTTTTTCGAACTTCTCGTCACCATTCTTTTCGATTACGAATGCTTCCTGGTTCAGCCTTCTAGTGGTAGCGCTGTAACAACCCAAAATATCTCCCTTATCCTTTTATGTACAAAGTTGTTCCACAATCTTAAATTATTTGTGTATGGTTTAACACAGACCTTACAGCCATGGTTACCTACGTCCGCCGCATTACTGGGTCCGTGGTGAGTAACGACACTAACGTAGCTTTCGTCACTTAATTCGTTTTCTTCAGTTTGTAGCTATCCTCGAATATATACCGTTGTTATCCTTCTTCCGATTTTCTGTTAACCGTACCGGCGCAAGCGCATTATATCTGACTAGTGAATACTAGTACTACAAAGCCCGAACGACGAAACACGACATACACGCCGCAACAAGCATAACTGTATCTTATACTTGGATCTAAATCCTACTGTGCGTTATGTTTAGTGGTGAATGCACAACCACCTTCCACTTTTTCGCACACCTTCCTACTCCTTATTTAAGTCATTTATTATATATGTTGCTTTGCTAACTGGAACAGCTCTCATTAGGAAACCTTTAAGGGGACTAGCGGATGCGCCATTTTACTCCTTTATTATATCACAAGCTTGAAAAACATCACTGACACCCACATCAGATTCCAGAAATAGGGAAGTAAAGGTCGAAAATTGCAAAGGGATGCACAATAGTTTTTTCAATTAGCAAGGTAAAATAACACTTCATGTTACAGAAACGTAAGCACTTAGAAGCAGTTGGTAATGTCTGATTAACGCAGACTCAAATATATTTTACATCTTAAAGGATTTGTTAACCTTTCCAACGAGTTATGCACTTATTATTGGCGACAGACGTTATTGCCAACTAATAGTGGTGGCATAAAATTATGGATTTATAAAATATGATCAGAATGATAAAAGTTGCAATATTTATCTGGGAGATATGTGCGTTTTTCTGACTCATAGGGGTCAAATGAAACTTAAGTTGTCCTGCCTCATACAGTCCTGGGATGTACTTATTAAACACCTAGAGGCTTAAACATTGTCAACTACAAGTTCCTAGTGATTTACGTGGCTCATTATCCTCGGAAAGTGATAACCTGAGGTCTTCTGCCTGCGTTCTAATTACAAATTGTCCTCAGGTTTTGTGCATGTATCACATTTCTTACTGGCTTATTGGCATTTGTATGTAACAATATCATATATTTGTCTGTCGTTTTCTACGGATGACTGGAAAGTTTGTCTTTCGGACCACTACGTCCTACTTAGTTATCGCGGCGACCTTCGGCCATCTTGTGCATTTCTAGATCACTATACCTATTCAGAATTCACAAAACTGTCACGTTTTATATTTTACTTTCTTCTTTCCTGTATCCACTTGCAAAGCGAATAACCACTTTTAGCGAAATAAAAGTAACAACGTGATTCGTAGAAAGCCATTCTATCGCCAATAACTAGCAAACCACTGCACCTGTCTTAATGATTTTACTTTCTTCTTAACCAGCGATAGCAAGGTTTTCTAAATAGTCTATTTTTGTTTTATTTTCCTTAGTAATCTGACTTTTCTATCGGGAAAGCAGAGCGTTTGATTGCACAATTGTAGCGCGTCGGTGTCCCAGTAGCAAGTCAACAAGTACGTTATTATGGAGCACAGCCTATATTGCGAGCGTGGTTTCCTCTTCTCTTTACCTTCCTATATCGTCTTCGGTGTTGTTGTATTAGCCAATCGTCATACTCTTTCACGCCATCCATCTAGTTGCATCGCGCTCGATCCTCTTTCAGCATTCGTGACTGTACCGCTCAGCTGGCCACCAGATTTGACACAAGCACACTATCCATTCAGCTCCGACGCTTACTCAGTGTTTTTCCAGCCGCCTAGGAAGTATTCGCTTTTACCTTTCAGCCCCCTAGGTTTCATACTACCCACGTAGGCAGTAACCCTCGGAACCCACGACTGGACGTATAGTACAACGTCAAAAAAATACTCTTCAGGCAGGTCAGATCAGAGCAGATGAGGTGCAGCAAATGATAGAGGCTTCGCCTAACGAGCGTCCTGTTTCTTGTGCCGATACGTGTAGGAGCCACCGGCACTTCGACGTTGGGTTGGTTCTTCTTGCTTCTGCAAAGGAATGAAGCAGGAACAAAAGCAAGCTTCT
>CALYDF020000666.1:0-29604 GCA_944474145.2 Dicrocoelium dendriticum | reverse complement strand
TGCGACGGAATAATACTGATGGTAACAGTTGATGACGATGAGCGGACTATGTCAGGAATTTCTACCCAACGTCCACATTGCCATGGTCTGACATGAAATAGCAGCTCAAACTAACTTTACGAACGGCGCTAGTAAAGAGCATAATAGAAGGATTGATACATTGCCACACGCTCGGTCCCATTGGTCTTGTTTTTTACCTTGTTATTAGTCAGTTTCAAACAATAGACGAATAGAAAAATAGCTCTTAACGGGTAAAAATTCACATGGCTTACAAATGCCGTATGATGGTTATGGGAAAACTTCAAAATATAAATAAATTGTTAACAAAATTGGGTTAACACCAGTGAACTCACTGAAGCACACGTAGTATAGGCTGTAAATCTGATGTAAATTCCTAACTAGTGACAGCAAATTGGTTGCTAAAAATCGTGTCTCCTTCTGGTGTACACATGGAGGAGTTGAAAAACTTGGAATGAAATCTGTGATTTGACCGCTAGTGAAATCGCTTACAGACAGTTGTATTTAACTATGGTTAATGGATCATATGAGATTGTGCAGTGAAATGAATGCACGGCCAACCATTAGCTTTGAACTCTGACAGCGTGGGGCACATAGGTGCACATAGAGCAGATTCCGGTTGGGCATTTCACGTACGACAAATGTGTAGGGAAACGAAATTCCGACGACCTTCCAAGCGACACTTCTGCACTGTCAGTTTGAGATGGTGGGTTCTCAAATTGTTGTTCTGACCAAGCTCTATGCCAGTTCTCAATTGATTGCATTCTTAACGCAATGGTCTTCATCCGTAGTGCGGCAGCGTGCAAAACTATTACCCCATAGTCACCAAATTCATCCACGACGCCGTCAGTGAGTCAGCTGTCCGCTGGCCTCAAACATACATCACGCTTGCCCATCCAAACCATGCCTTCAGGTAGGTACGCGTCAGCACCAAGGGATGGAAACAGGAGCTTGCTCACGGCTGGCTCCAAAACCCAAGGCCTGGGATGCGAAGGTCAGTCGAAGTCAGCACAATTCCGGACGAACATAAAGGTAGCAGTGAACATGTCCGTAAAAATGGATCGCGCTACCTAGGTTGATCGAGTGCGTGGTGCATGCAAGCAAAAGAGTTTCAAAATGTGCGTTTGAGTAAGCAAACGAGGCGAGTGGGCAACTGAATCGCCGAGGGCGTCGTGAATGAAATATCGTAACTATCGGATTATTGCTTTTGCGCTAAGGATGCATGCTGCTGCAATACGAATGAAAGCCATGGCGTTAAGGATGCAATCAATTGAGAATTGGTATAGTAAGTAGCAGCATGTATGGTAGGGTTTTCTCGAAATTTGGCAACTCAAAATGAGGTACCCGTACAATCTCCGATAACGTCCGCTGAAGACCCCGAGCAATTGTAGCCTTCGTTCATAAGGCAAATTATACCGACCGTTGACATTCTTCGTTGCCCGGCGTTTGGGTATCTCCAAAGCAGTGAGATCACAATTTAGCCATGGCTGCCAGACCTGTAATACCACAGAGAGTAGAAGCCACCGTTATTCCGGGAGCATTAATCCTAGGTTCAAACTAAATAGCTAACTGTAACAACATGAGCTGGCTGTTAATTTACTACATACATTTAGCTATAAGGGATGCAGATTTTTGCTGGGACTAAACGGCTGGTAGTATCAAAAGCCGCTAAAATTTTGTCCTCTCAACAGCGCAACAAAGAATGACACCGATGACGAAAAATTTTCTATTATCACTGCCGCAGAAGTTGACAAAACTAAAGTAGGTAGATGAAAGTTAGTTGTGGGTATCGAGATACCCATTCGGACATCTTATTATCAAATCTTCACAAGCAGACTTTATTGTACAATCAGGACAGGTACCGAAGCATTACTAGACTAATGAATGATGGCAGCCTATCCAAAATGCGCGGTATTTGATATGAAGTCTTTTTAAATCACAGATGACAGTTAGCAATAAGTGGTCTGGAAGAACAATTACTCATTTTATTATTGTTTCTCAGACACTCGCTCTTAAATGCGTTTGTTAAAGGCCAAGAAATATTGTTTTTGCAAGATGTATGTCTGATTTCACATCAACAAGTGGGTAAATTTGTCCACATAACATAACGAATGGACGCATCAGAATAAACTTGAACTTTATGAAATGATGGTAAAAGCAACTTGGGCCACATTAAAGAATGGGGAAAATATTTTGTTTTTATCATTTGACAGGTTTCCAATATATCTAAAAACATCAAATAATGGTGACTCTGACAGTATTTCAAATGCACATGATAGATGATTCGAACAAGCAAACATGAATTATAGAAACTATTATGAACTTTAACCATTGAAAGGCCTACATATCATACAAACCTAGTAGCCAAGCAACCATAGTTTGTTATTGCGTACATAATTTTCATCTTTCCCAGCCACCGTGTACCCTACTAACCACCAAAATTACACGCAAAAGTCTCAATGTTCATTCGAGTGAGGTGTGGTTAATGTTCTTTTATAATGCTGTTTGGAGGGGAGTCATAATTGGTTTGGTACAAAGAAACAGTGAGCAACCTGCAATCTGGCTACACGCGTAGTATTGGCCATGTATGCGATACCGATGAGTATCATCAAAGTTTATAAGTTCAATTACCATGTATCAATCTAAACAAATGGTAGTTGTTTGTTATCGTTTAAATTGATGCCGTTCCACAATTCGTGAAGAAAAAGAGGACCGTGTGTTCATTGAAGAATTTGAAAGCCATTTATTCTTATATACTTGATCAATCATTGGTATGTGAAAACGAAGCAAAGCAAGCTGTTATCACGTTAATATGGTAGCAGAACTAACAGCCTCAGATAATTGTGGTTTTCATTAGTTTGGCAAGTTGGTTGTTCGCCACCTTCTAACACGAGTCTTCATGAAAATCATAGCAGTCTGACCACTGAGAGCGAATTTTATATGTTGATGAGCCTTTGCACATTAATTACGTACACAAAAGTAGAAAACGCATTCACCTGTTTACATTGTTTGATTTTTGGTGTGATTATGATTGAACATTGTACACCGGTCAAATGTTTTCTATTCGCTTTCCAGTAAATCTGATTCATGCACATAGATTGATAACTAGGGATGGGTGCAACACATATATCTGACACCTCTATCTCATCGAAGTTCGACCCTTTAACATTTCGGATGATTATAACAGTCAAAAAGCTGGTTAAACTAAACTTAGACAGGGTTAAGAAAAACACGGTACTGATTAATTGAACGGCATTCCCAACTACCACTGGATTTAGTTCTTAGTGTTCCAACCTTGACTGGCTGAATTGTGACTGCTCTTACTAAATAGATCACAGCCTATTCTTAAGCTCCCTAAGAAAGGCTACTTAGGATGTTTAATATTCTGTCTACATGAGAACAGCGTACAATGTTTAACCGCTTTCTGCCTTGTGATTAAATGCCAGATAATTGGAGAAAACGTGTCATAGGTAACCGGGCATATTTCGCAATAGGGCGGACAAAATGCACATTCCAAATAAGGGAGCAGTAGCTAATCTGCGTAATGAAATAGCAGCTGCTTCAGTGGGTCCACAACTATGCAGACTCCATGTGCTCTGTAAGCCACATGATGCTAAAACGGATTTGCCTACAATTGGAATGTAGCTGCAACATACCATTTTAAAGAAAAGCCGATAGATTGTGGTTCGCATAATTTACCTTCATGAAGTTAATCAGCAACTACTTTTGCTCCAGGTAACTTAAGGTGTTTTTATTCCTATGCTTGGTGAGAGATTGCCTCATATCTACTGTGACGATGCGAAGCTTGGAGCGAGTAAATCCATTAGCCCGGACGAAAACTTCACACTAGTTAAGACAACCGTTACGTAAGTTAAAAGGAGAAGCCGTTAAGTAGTATCTGTTGCCAACATGGTTCACAATCTCAGGTTAATGAAAGTAGATAACCTATGAATGGGTTTGCAATCGTATTGAAAAACACAAGACACAATAAGACGTGTGGCAACGTGCGGAAAAGTGGTATCGTAGCAATTTGCTGATCGGCAGTCTGTCAAGAGTTAAAGTTATTGATCATGAGATGTAAAGGATGTGCAACCTTTTCACCTACCCCCCCCCATCCCAAACACTCCATACTCTCAACCCTTCCCATAATTTACTATTATCGTTCATTCACCTAAACTTCTTTTTCATCACCACCCCTACTCCCTCTCTCCTTCACACCCTTTCCTTCCCACCCTTACAACTCCCTCCCCCATCACCTCACTTCTCTCTTCACCCCACCTCCTCCTTACCTCAACTCCAAACTCCCCCTCACGCCTTACTCCCACTACCCCCATCCTCCAACCACTCCCCTCCCCATCCAACCCTCCTCCCCTCCTCCACCCCCCCCCCATCCTCCCCCCCACCTCCCACACACCATCATATCCCACCCCATCCCCAACCCCCCCCCCCCCCCCCCCCACTTCTCCCCCCCCCCCCCTCCACCCCCAATCTCCCACTCCCCCCCATACCCACTCCCCCACCACCACTACATACCCACCCACCCCACCCCACACCCATCACCCCCCCAATACCCAACCCCACTCACCAAAAAACACCCCCCCCCCCAAAAAACACCCACCCAAAACACCCCCACCAACCCAACACCACCACCCCCCCCCCACCCCCCAAACCCCCCAACCCCCACAACCCCACCCCCCCCCCCCCCCCCCCCCCCCCCCCCCCCCCCCCCCCCCCAAAAAAAACCACACCCCCACCAAACCACAAAAACCCCCCCCCCCCCCCCCCCCCCAAAAAAAACCCCCCCCCCCCCCCCCCCAAACCAACCCCCCCCCCCCCCCCCCCCCCCCCCCCCCCAACCCCCCACCCCCCCCCCCCCCCCCCCCCCCCCCCCCCCCCCCCCCCCCCCCCCCCAAATCCCCCCCCCCCCCCCCCCCTCTTCCCCCCCCCCCCCCCCCCCCCCCCCCCCCCCCCCCCAAATATATATTTATTTCCCCCCCCCCCCCCCCCCCCCCCCCATGGAAAAAACAAGGTTTCATTTGGAATTTTCACTACGGATAGCTCCACTGAATTCCGACAAAAATATTTGGAGTGCGAAACGAAAAGACGATACCTAGATGTCTTATTTTAAATTCCTTTTGTTTCCGAATTGCAAGTTCTATTAATCGACCTACTATCAAAAATGCATGTTATTCTTTTTTGTAATCTGAGAATCTGGGTGCACACATGTGTATCTAGGCAGAAAGAGTGCAAATGTGATTTGTTTCGCACTGCTATTGTAGCCATCCTTGAATTACCGTTGTTTATCCTTTAGAGCCCAAGATAAGTCCGACTGCCTATTCATTGCTCCAATACATCTATAAATATACGGAAAATGCAGAAATCATGCCGACTCCATCACGCACGTCGGAGCCTGCAAGTATATTGAATACTCAGCAAAGAAATTTCTCCTTCCGTGGAAGAATTAAATCGTCTACAAGCATTCTGGGATCTGTAACCAGTTATGTTGATTACAATTTATTGGGTATAACATAGGCGTTCCCCCTAATTCCTTTGATTTGAAGGAGAAGTTGCGCAACCATTAATCATTTGCTTATTAGGTCTATTAATAACGTCTTTGCACTTTGCAGTCCTTGGTTGTTTGGTTGTATTTTGTATAATCTAACTTAACTAATTAGGAGCCGGCGCACAAGAGATGGTCAAACGTCACCTTCCACATACTTTTAGACATTTACAATGAGAAACATTTAAAGTATGCTTGATAAATCACTGATCATTATATGCAACGTGCCCCTGTCTACAACGAACAACATATCTACTTTCTGTGTGGTTGGCTACTTTAGTTAACATACAACTTCTGTCAGCGATGGTTAATCTGTGTGCGCGGAAGCACGGACGTAGAAAGTAAGCAATAACAGTTAGGACATAATAAACCTCCAAACAGAATTCCAAAATGCATTATTGCTTTTCATAGCGGGTTGTATTTTATCAATTATGTTGTAATTTTGGTCCTTCTAACCAGGTTGTTTAGATTGCCTGCTGCTCGACCAGATTTAAGTCGGGCAGACTTCAACAATATAAACATGGTTTAAAACGATAACTTTACAGTACTGCATTAGGGTGGCCAAATTTCATGTGGAAATAGCCCTGCTCGAAAGTTGCCAAAGCTTTCTATTACAAATGTGATAAGCAAAGTGTTAGATTGTATACGGTTGAAGACGTTCGATGCAGTCAATATACTGTGACGTTATATTCCTCAACGAAGGCGATTCCAGATATTGCTGCAGTACGCTACATGCGAAACCCGATAAAGTAAATCTGATTGTATAACAAATAAATAGTTGATGACAGCAGTAATCCCGGAGACCCAAGTAAGTGTGAAAAATTCGGTTAGGAAATGCGAAAATATTTTCCAAAAGCGGCTTAAAAATATACTATTTTTCTACTGATTTATCAGAAACATATTTAGAGCCATTTTGCTAATAAACATGCAGCAAATAGTTGCTGATTGCTTTGGATATTTAATACCTCGCTTTAACGGAACTTCTAATGTCTGGACTAACAGTAATTAAAACAGATATACCGGGCTCGTTCCACATTATTTTGCACAATTATTTTTATCTGCTGTCAGGTGATTTGGTGAAATGTAATAATAATAATACGTATATTTCATTTGATGAGAGAAACTGTGTCTATAGCGGCACAGATCAATTTGTACAGAAGAATCCATGCTCTTGCATGGGTGACAAGCATAGATGGAGCATTGGGATATGCGTTTCATGTATTAACATTCTGGCGGATGGTTGAGGCCAAAACCTAGTTATGAAAACATTGATGTTTATATGTTTTTGGACCCGTCTTGGAATAGCTCATCGAGGGATTTTTCCCATGTAAATATGGAGCTTAGGATAGTTAGATCAAGGTAATTGGCGAGTCTGCTAATAAATGGTGCTACATCGTCACATGATCTGAGTGTTCTCCGTAGTTTATTCCACAGATAGCTATATGTGATCAAGAAGAAATTAAGGCGGACGTTCGTTCTAGCCTTCGGTATATTCAGTGTAAAATCCTTGTTGCGAAGCACTCGAGTTGAGCAACATTGTAAATTGCGTGTAGGCAGGTTGGAATAGGTCATTTTGTGTAACACGTGACTGTTTATCAATCAGATGTTTAGCATATGAGCTCTGCAGGTGCTCCACAACACTTCTGTCACTCTTTCTCATATTTCCGTATATTGTGCTGCAGTATTGGAGAATGAGGCAGGCGAGTAGTTTGGAAACCTCAACTCTAGCACGAGTTGTGTATATTTTGTTTGGTATATTGAACATAGACTGTCTGGCACATGCTACTTGGTATAGGGCTTGTTGGGAGGATTTGAAGGTAGACGAGTATCTAATGCCAAGATCCTGTGTAGTCAACTGTGTAGGGACGCGTTCATTGTTTGGAGTTATAGATCCTTCGGCGATGCAGCAGCCGTAAGATATGATGCTTGATTTCTTTGCCGAGAGTTTCATCACCCATGTGTAGCACCATGATTCAAGGGAATGTTAGTCATCTTGAATGAGCAGTAATGTCCCGTGAAGCTCGTCAGGCCGAAATGTATAGACTAGTTTGTAATCGTCAGCAAATAAAAATGATCTACCATATTTTACAGACGTGGTGATGTCATTGATGAAGAACAAAATGGCCCCACTGGTGATTGAGTGTGGGGAAGAGCGAGGATCACCCAGTGGCTGCCTGATAACAATCACTCAGGTATGACAAAGCCAACCTAGTGTAGCGAGAACGACAAGACAGGGGGGTAGACGTTTATTGCACACCGAAAATGGGCACTTCCGGGTCTCACGCGCGCCATCGAATATCGACTAGATTTCCGTCCCACCACGCAACACGGGTACGGATGTTAGAGGCGAGCCAGTCCTTTCGCCTCGGGAGCTCTGACTTGGAAGTCCCGCCTTCCGGTTTTCGCCTCGATCTCCGCTTCTCTGTACCCGATTTGGATCGGCCAGGAGTCGTTCGAGAGCTCACGACTTGCTTGTTCTGGGCTGTGTCAAACGGCTCGGCCTTGATCCTGTGGGCTGCGCTAGCGGCGTATTTGTCTGATTTATTGCGCTGTCCACATATTCCCGCTCCGTAGTTCCGGGCCCAGGCTCATCGCTAGCCGTCTTTCGCGATCCGCTCTCAGCTAGCTCCGAAGAGCTCCCCAGAGCCATTCTTGGAAGCATCCCCTCTACACCCTCCAGGACCTTGCTTCCTCTCGTACCATGGTCGCAGTAGAGCAGCATTCACCGAACGCTTCATTTCTCCGCAGTCGATTAAGAAGTTGCCTGCTTTCTGGTCGATAATGGTGTAGGGGCCTTTCCAGCGTTCCCTGAACTTGCTTGCGCCCGGCCCGTCATGATCCGGCCGACCTTTGTTCCGTAACTTGACCCGTTCTCCAATCCTGAATGGCCTCCACTTGTGAGCCTCATGCCTGGCATCGTAATTTCGCTTATTCCGCGCTTGTCGAGCTTTGGTTTCGCTTCTAGCTTTCCATCGCAGTCGCTCTTGATGCTCAGCTGGATGTTTCCACTCACCCTGGTTCGGTAGGCAAGTATCGAGCGCAATCCGTGGTTCTCTGCCGAACAGTAACTCGAATGGCGAGACCTTGGTGGTTGATTGCATGCTGGTCCGATACGCGATCAGAACCTGAGGCAAAGCATCTTCCCATGCCAACTTCGTGCAGTTTATCCACGTCTTCAATGTCCGGTTGAACCGCTCGGTCATCCCGTTGGTTTGTGGGTGGTGCGGTGAAGTTCGCCGTCTCTGGATGCCCCACTTGTCCAACACTGACTTAAACGCTCTTGACTCGAAGCAGGGCCCTTGGTCCGTCATGATACACTGTGGGATCCCATACCTTGCAGGCACATTGAATTCGAATACTTGCGACACTGTCTCGCCTGTTTGGTCCTCGATTGGTATGGCTTCCACACATCGAGTGAAGTGGTCAATCATCACTGGAATGTATCTGTTTCCTTTTCGACTCATTGGTAAAAGCCCAAAGACGTCCAGTCCCTAACGCTGAAGTGGCTCACCAACCTCCATCGATCGCATCGGCGGTCTCGGGGACTCCAACTCCCGACTCTTTGGCAGTTTGGGCACTCCCGAAGGTATGCCGCGACCTCCTTCCTCATGGTTGGCCAAAACACTCGCCTCCGCAGCAATTCAAAGACCCGCTCGAATCCCATATGGGCGCCATCATGAGTTATGCGCATCCCACGTTCTCGCTGATTTGGTGGAACAAAAGGCACTTTCCGTCCGTCTATCGCCACCACCACGTTATCGTTTTCGACCTTCAACCTGTCCCAGACCTTGAGGAGTTCCTCCACCTCCTCCGATGTAGCCTCCGGTTTGGTGCCAGCCCGTAAGTGAGAGCACAACACATTCACGAATTCATCTGTCCTTTGATCTCCCAGCAGGTTCCTCTCCCCCATCGCGAACGCAAGCACCGGTATGGCATTGTCGGGCATGATGTCGTCCAAACACGGGCGTGACCACATATCTGGCAATACATTCTGCGTCCCATCCACATGCTCAATGATGAAGTTGAATTCCTGCAACCGGTAGGCCCATCGCGCAAGCCGTCCCCGCGGGTCTTTCGCCGTCATCAACCACGAGAGCGGTTTGTGGTCAGTGACGACCCGGAATTCATTCGCCATTAAGTAATTTCTCCACTTCTCTAACGCCCACACGATGGCTAAGCATTCTTTCTCCGTTGTTGAATACTTCTGTTCCGCCCCCGTCAGCACACTGCTCGCGTACTCCACCACCCCAGCCGGTTGAGACAAAACCGCACCGATTGCCACGTTGCTTGCGTCGACAGCCACAGTGTACCTCTCACCAGGATTGGATAGCCGTAGACATGTCGGCGCTGCTGCTATGCATGCCTTTAGATGGTCAAAGGCTTGATCCGCTTCAGCTGTCCACACGAACTGCACGTCCTTGCGAAGCAGCTTTAACAACGGGCTGACCTTCTCTGCGAACTGGGACACCAACTTTGAATCATATGCCACCAGTCCCAAGGACGAACGGAGCTGACGCTGGGATTTTGGTTTTGCGAAGCACTTGATCGTCTCGCGTTTCTCCGGAAGTGGATGGACTTGACCATTGCCCACGATGTGACCCAAGCATACAATTGACTTTTGGGCAATCTGCGACTTTTTACGACTGAGTTTCAGACCAGCTTCATCTAGCCTCTGCAGTACTGCTCCAAGTCTGGTCACATGTTCCTGTTCCGTCTCAGAGAAGACGATGATGTCATCACCGTACACAACCACGCCTTGCAGGTTAGCGAGGACCATCAACAACAAACGCCTGAATGTAGCCGGAGCGTTGCACAATCCAAACGGCATTCTCAAAAACTCATACTGCTGGCCATTGACACTGAAAGCCGTCTTGTGGCGATCTTCTTCTGCGATCGGCAGTTGCCAATATCCCGAGCGGAGATCAATCAGAGATATCTGCTTGGCACTGTGGAGGCTTGAGAAAATTTCTTCCATCTGAGGCATCGGGAATGCATCCTTCACAGTCACCCTGTTTAGTTCTCTGAAATCGATGCAAAATCGATAGGTTCCGTCGGCCTTCTTCGTCAATAACACGGGTGATGAATACGGGCTGTGCGTTCGCCTGATGATTCCTTTCGGTTCCATCTCGGTCACCTGCTTCTGTATCTCCACCAGGGTGTTCTGTGGAATTCGTCTGAAGATTGGTTTACATTGTCCTCCTGGTATCAACGGTATTCGGTGTTCAAACAAATTGCAACATCCGTAATCATCTTCCGCGTCTATGAATAAGCGGGCATACCTGCTCAGTACGTTGCGTATTGCCCGGTTCTGACAATCAGGCACGGCTTTGAGGGCACCCACCCGGTCGGTTCTCCCCTTGTTCATCTCAATCGTATCGTTAGCCACGATCACCACATCGTTTTTCAGGTCAATTGTGACACCGAGCCGTTTCAGGATGTCGGTTCCGATGATGGTTTCGGTCGTCTCCTCCACGATGAACATGTCATGGCGGGTAAGCGCTTCTCCTATCCTGATTCGTAACCGCTGCGTGCCCGTCACTTTCAAAGAATACCCGCCGACCGTCTGCATCGTGATTGAAGATGGGTTTACTGGAACCCCGTTGAACCTCTTTGTAATTGACACTGCCGCTCCTGTGTTTACTATGACTCGGACAGACACACCTTCTATAGTTACCTGGAGGACTGGTACTCGCCACCGACTCGGCATGGATAGAGAGAAACAATGAGGCACATTGATGTTAGTGCAGAATCTCGCCACATGACCACTCTGATTGCATCGGAAACAGCGGCGACCGTTCCGGATTACCCGTACATTGCGTTGTAAAGTGGTGCTTGAAGACTCTATCGACAACAGCTGCTCCACCATTTCGGACAGGCGATTTACTTTCTGTTCCAACTCAGCATGCTGGATGCTTCTCACTGTCACTCGTTCCGACAAATTCTGGGCGACCGTCACCAGATCCAACGCTTTGCTGTCTCCCACCATCGACGCCAATTTCACCTGATCATGGAGTGGACCGGGCAGACTTCGGATAAACTGCTGTTTCAGTAGGCGCTCTCTTGCGTTACCCTTTAACTCGGGGAGCCCAATCGTTAGATGTCTGTCCAGCTGCTGGAAAAACACCATCAAATCCTCCTTCTCGTCCCATCTGGCTGCGTGAAATCGTTGCAGTGCTCGTTCTCTCTCCCGATCCTTCCCAAATTCTGCACAAAAGGCAGCCCTCATCTCAGCGAACGAACAACCGGGTTTGGCCTTTCGAGTGAGCAGATACACCGCCTTGGCTCGTCCACTCAAACGTGTGCCCAAAGCAATTAGCAAGTTTGCATCCCCCTCACACCCGTGCCAGCCGCAATTCCGTCGAACTCATCAAGCCACGCCTCCACGTCACCGGCCGCGAATTGCTCCAACCGGGTCAACATAATCGCGATTGGTCACGGCACCAGTGTAGCGAGAACGACAAGACAGGGGGGTAGACGTTTATTGCACACCGAAAATGGGCACATCCGGGTCTCACGCGCGCCATCGAATATCGACTAGATTTCCGTCCCACCACGCAACACAGGTACGGATGTTAGAGGCGAGCCAGTCCTTTCGCCTCGGGAGCTCTGACTTGGAAGTCCCGCCTTCCGGTTTTCGCCTCGATCTCCGCTTCTCTGTACCCGATTTGGATCGGCCAGGAGTCGTTCGAGAGCTCACGACTTGCTTGTTCTGGGCTGTGTCAAACGGCTCGGCCTTGATCCTGTGGGCTGCGCTAGCGGCGTATTTGTCTGATTTATTGCGCTGTCCACATATTCCCGCTCCGTAGTTCCGGGCCCAGGCTCGTCGCTAGCCGTCTTTCGCGATCCGCTCTCAGCTAGCTCCGAAGAGCACCCCAGAGCCATTCTTGGAAGCGGCCCCTCTACACTAGTACTGGGTCCCAGATCCCAAATTTCTCCAAGTTTTTAACAGTCACTTGTGTGGTACTCGGTCGAACGCTTGGAGTATGTCAAGAAACAAGATTACTACTGCATAGCCGGAATCGAGTGATTCTGAAATGTGATTAAGGTAATGCAGTTGACAGGTGGTGTAGGATCGCTTGTTGAGAAAACCATGTTGCGAATTGTTTGTCTGACCAATAAAAACAAGAAGATTCATCATCTTCATTCTGACCAGCTTTTTAAATAGCCTAGCGATTATCGGAGTGTATTGGATCGGTGGGTAGTTATCAATTGTTTGTTTGGGACCTCCTTTACGCCAAGGCATATTAAATGACGTTTTCTATTGGTCTAGAAAGTGGCAAGATTCCAGCAATAGAGTGAAAGTGCTCGTCATGAGCAATGGCTTATCAGGCCCTCCTAGGTTAATGTTGGTTGGTGAAATACTATCAGATCCCAGCTTGGAAGATGGACTGACTAATTTCATAACTTCATTGATAGCGTTGAGCTAGATATCGACTCTGCTTAAGGGGTTTGTTACTGTAAGCTCTATGCACACAGGCACCCGAGCAGCAGCGCGGAAAAAAGGCGCTGAATGTTTCACAGATTTCAGCTGGGTCATGGAGTAAATGACCCTCACTATGATCAATTTCGGTAATCTGAAGAGAGTGGTAATTGGTTCTACGACGCAGTATTTTGACAAACTCCCTAGCTTTGCAGCTTGTCCGGCGGACTATATGTTTTACATTTTTTCGTCGCGTTAATTGCGTACGTTGGACTCTGGTAGTAAATTCGGGCATTTGTAAGATAAGTGAAAAGTCATGGGTCTTCCTGTATCTTGCAGCTAACCTTCTGATTTTCTTGCTGATTAGGTGCTCGACTGAATCTTTGGAGACATGAGGGGTATGAATAAAATGTACATGTATCCAAAGTCCATAAACACCTTAAAAAATTCAAATTTAAGCCTAAAGTATAAAAATAAATTTTCGTGTTATGAACGTAATTGCGACGTTAAGTGCTTTTTCAGCCTCGTGTTTAACAAATGAAGCCAGAGGCAAACAACAACAAAAGTAACGTCATCTTTAGTCCTAATAAAATTATTTGCATGCATAACAACAAACTTTTAGTTAAATTTAAAGCAGTGACCGCCCTACAGGAAGGTGAAAACGCGGGAAGATGAACACTGGTAGATGCACGCATTCCGTATTGTCTCTTCAGTGCCATTAACCATAACTGATATGCATTGTTTTAGCTAACATTGAGTGTGACTAGGCATCCTTGAGGTGTAGAGTGAGTGACGGAAGTTCACTGCAATCAACATGGCAGCCTTAAGCTGACAAATAAATGCTTTTGACCGCACAAGGCTTGCTTCATGCTGCTTATTGCGTAATAATACGTGCTTACGTGTGAAGCCTTCTTTTCCGTCGAAACTTGCGTCTCTATCTTAGTTCAGTTTTTACACAGTTACTTAGAAATAAACACAAACCATCTGAGGCTCAACTCAGACGTGTTGCATCCGATTACCTAGAGACGGTTCAGATTATACTTGTGGAATTACTAGAAACTTATGGATGCTTAATAGCCCTTTGTCGAGGATCTGCCCGCGTACTTAACAATGCGAGAAAATTCGAGCGACTCAGGAAATCGGAGGCAAGGTCAAGGTCGAAACGCGCATAGTTCGTCGCTTTGACTTGCTTCTTCTTCATTGCGTGTTAGACTGACATAGTTAATAGTTCGAAGACAAGTGGTAGCACTGCTTTCCAGTTATGTTGATCACCGAGGACCCATAAGAGTGGATTGCTACTTAGGCCGATTCTTTTAAGGATGAACGCGCCCCAGCATAAGTTGGCTCGTTGACTAGTTAAGGTGATAACCCCGCTAAGACAAGGACAAGATCCGTATAGCCTTGGGGATTCATTTCACCTCATTGGTGACCTGGAGGAAATCAGCCTGTCATACAAATCCATGTGTTCCTTCAATATGAACTCTCTGTTCACAGACGTCCCACTACATCAAACGGTTGATTATGTGTGTGAATTAGCTGAAATCTCTAGCTGTTCATTACCAATTCCGACTGAATTAATAAGGGAAGCGTTGACCTTGTGCACGAAGAAGGTCTACTCGCATTTTCGGGACCCACCATACACCCAAACCGACGGAGTAGCAATGGGTAGCCAATTAAGCCCTATGCTCGCGGATTTCTTCATGGTGATGATAGAAAGCAGCATTTCGACAGAAATAGAAAAGATGCCCTATTTACAAACGCTATGGTTATCATATAATGTCTTTTTGTTTGTCAGAGCAGCAGCTAGCACAGTTGGTTGAGCACACATCCAAAGTTACGGTCTGACTGCGAAGTAGAATAGAATAATAGCCTAACACATCTGGACATGCTCATCAGTCACAGGAAGGATGCATCGATTGAGAGGTCCGTTGGTCAAAAATCATCTTGGTCCGGTCAATACTTGCACTTCATCGGCTTCATACCAGTGCGGTACAAGCGAACACTTGTTAAGATCCTAGTTAGTCTTGCCAGACATATTTGCTCGACCGACTACCTGGTCGATGAACGTGCCTTAATTACAGAAAGAATTGCGGCGAACGGCTATTCTCGACAATTTATCTAAAACACCGTCAATTGCGAGGGCCGAAGGACTCGGTGCACAAGCTAGCCAAAATGAAGGTGTATATCGAGTTACCTTTCTAAGGTTATTTTGCCACGCTAAAATCAACCAAGTGATTAAAATTAGCTACGCTGGGAAGATACTACGGTTAAGTCGCTATAATCAACCGAACCCGAAGTTTTCCAGTCCCTCCAACTGAAGGAACTTAACTAACGGGCCAACTAATTCCTGTGTAACAGGGCATTTAGTTACATAAGAATGATTGATAGAACTCTGACTTTCCGAATAAACAAAAGGTGCCGAAATGCGTTCTGCATAAAAGCGCACAACCCGCGACCATCCCCAACTCTCGTGCTCGGATGGGCCACTGAGATTCCCAACAGGCAAACACCTATGGATCTCGGGTCACCAGATAGAATAGAGCTGAGCATTCAAACTTGTGTTGCGTCACGCCAATCCATGCCTTATTCGCTTTGCTGTGGCGGTCGCGATATGTCGGCTGAAGCCAGCCCTGTGCATAAAAAACAATTATTTGTCAGCTTAAGGCTGCCATGTAGATTTCAGTGAACTTCCATCACTCACTCTACACCTCAAGAATGTCTAATCACACTCAATATAATTATTTCAATGCATATCAGCTATTGTTAATGGTACGGAATAGACAACACGAGATTCATACATCTGCCAGTATTCGTCTTCCTTCCGCGCCTTTGGAATTTCTGAAGGGAGACAAGTTTGGAAATATGTGCTTACCAGAATATTGCAACAGCATTAGCCTGATTCTACCGTACTTACATAAACTGTGTTTCCCATGCAGGTTGCCAAGGACAGAGGGGAGTTAGACATGTTTTCACTGAACTCAGTAGCATCGGATATCTATCAACGGCAGTACAATCTTGATGCAACAGCCTGGTACTTGAAGGCATGCTTTGTCATGTGCATACTAAGCCGTGATTCAACAGTGGGAAACACACGTGCTTTTAAAGTTCCTTTGGAGTTTGAATAAGTGCAACGAAACGATCGTTCAGTGCATTTTTAGCAGAATTACGCCCTTTCTTACACATATTTAGAGCATTACCTCCGGCTTATTTTAATTAATACCCAAATATCTGCAAACTAGTAAAGAACGTCTGTTGCCCCCGAAATATAACGAAATAACAATGGCAAATGATGAAATGCCTGAGCCAATAATAGAGTTTCTTTGATTTTTGCTTTCGTTTCATCAAGAAAACAGCAGATGTAAGCAAGTGGTTATTTTCACGCAAAATGGTGAAGTAAAGTTTGGCCATACCTAAAGGAATCTTACGTTTATCAAAATGTGAAATCTCACAGCCAATCAGTGTTGAGCGTAATTGCAGAATTCAGGGTAAACCAAAAGTAAAGTTTTCATATTTGACTGGTTTCTGCCGTCCTCTTTCATGGAATTACTTTTACACACGTTCACTTTTTAGTTTGCTGAAAGGTTCTTGTTTTTGTTCATTCCTTCTGCAATTCTAGTCTGGACCTGCGAAATTTTAATTCTTTTTCACGCTTGTGTATCGTTCATTTTTCAAAATCCGCATTATATGAAACGGAGTGCAAAGAATCCGGAAAAGACGTAAGAATATTGCAAGTAAACATCGCGCTGAAACGGTGGTTTCCCTTTGAAACAAATTGTCAGCTTTGCGGGTACTTGTAATGCTTAGCAGTAGCATCCATTCTCCGCTGGAGAAATTGGACGAACTATCGTGCAGCATCAGCTCCAGAGAAATTTTTGCAACTAGGCGTGCTTTTGTTGCAGGAGATTTTGCTCCACAAAGGTGTGAATGATTCTGTTCCATCGGTCGAAGGGATTGTTTTCCAAAGGTCGACTGCCCTTGTACTTACCGAAACTGTCGTGGTGAAGTCCTTAACGCAGTAATTTTTTGGTGTAATATAATAAGGAAAACCGTATGTTTCTTCTAAGATGCATTAATTTAGTGGGATCACCATGTAATAGGCACAGCTCAGTTTTGTTGTCTAACGTATGTGAATCACACACCAGTCCAAAACTTGGAGCAAAAACCATTTATGACACATTTAAGGCAACTGTCATAGAGCACACCGACCGTCCTCTAGGTAACTTCGACGGTCATTCTAACAGATATGATGCCATATATTTTTACCAAACTTGTGGTAAGTTACATAAACATTTGCCTACCTTTGGGTACTATCCATGACCCGACGTTCGCTAATAACTTGATCTAGATTCTGTGTATGCAATCAGGTTCCGATTACTAATTCTGCTCATGTAACACTTGGATTTCTCCTGTCATACATAGCAAGACAGACCACCAAGATATCACTCGTTGCAATATTATCACAAAATATCGACCAACTTCGTGAAATGATTGTATCTACAGAAGTTATTCTGTTCTTTAAGCCTGACGGGCCTAAATATTGTGACCATTTGACTAGCTATCTATATTTCTGTTTTAACATCAGCTGTCCTTGGGAAACTCTTTAATTCCGCTTGGATATATTTTCCTCCCCAACCTGAAGGGGATACATCGACCTAAAAGGAGCGCTTTTAGAGAAAAGTTCTGCACTTCTGTGAGGTTTTACATTGTTCGTATCTGACGCGAACACTCTTGACTGGAGAAACAGCTTATCGGAATTACCGGACGAGCACCGTGTTGTGATGTGGATGTAAAGAAAATGAAGCAATTCTGCCGGTTCGACACCGATTTAGCCCCAGACTATTTGTTTGCCCAAGTTCTGAGGTCTGTATACTCATCCTTTCTTGCCGACAGTGCAACTGTGAATAATCTACTGAAGCGCCATTTTTCCGGTGCAGTCATTGGTCTGGAATGACTATTACCGTATTCATCAATGTATGTACAAATTTTTGAAAGCCCACTTGCTTCTCCATATTTGATATGAACGCAGCAACACAAAACCGCTGGTTGCTAGAGTAGTGTCGTTATTATACCAGTGATTATGAAAATATCTAGCAGATATTGATTACTGCTGTGACCTTGAATTTACCGGAGCAAATCATTCTCGAAATCATGCTGTCGCAGATACACTAGAAGGATCCACTCCAGTTCACCTACCATAGTTTGAAACCTACTCTAGACACAGTGGCATGTCTATCATATCCTGTCCTGTCATCGCTGGACAACAGAAACAAGTCCATCCGAAGTTCCTTTCTTAACTACGGTAACCCATTAGCTGTGTCAACTGTAAATTGCTGTACTCATCGACGGAATGCACTGTCACTAAACCCACTCAAACAACCAACTTGGAGGCAGATGCTCTTCCCCCTAATCAATAGCTCTGATGTTCGTCAAGAAACAGTTCTGTGGTCAGCTTTACTTCTTACGTCGGCTCAGTAGCAATCCCTGAAGAAATAAGCCCACTAAAGTACGCAGATTACCCTGTTCTACGTATCAATCCCCAGATCACCACTTGCTCAGCCATTCTATAAACTATTCTGAACGAACGTACTGTTTGGTCAAAAGTCCGTAATTTGTCTCCCTAATGCATCAAAGAGTTCTAGTGTTTTTTCACTGAGTTGTGGAGCTCAATTTAAGTGGCTCCTCACCCCGTGCCCTAAACACTTTATTAAGGAGGAAATATTACATTCTTCTGCACAGTAAAGTATACTGGGGTGCTACCGAAAAGTAGTTGTCCTAAACAATTCTTGTTAATGAAACAAACCCGAAAGTCACAAAGTTGTCTTTCTACGCTCAAGAGCTGAGAGTCTCCTCTGTCCTTGTGAGTTCAGACTAAGTTTTGTCAACTTCTTTGTTCTTCTCCACTGAACCTAGTGCCTTCGATGATATTTCCGAATTTTCTGGTCAAGCACATTAGAATAATTATCAGGGGAGTAACACAATTATCCTGACCTAGCGGCGTTTTGATAACCAGTTTCATAACGCATTGTTGTCCACATCGTACTACTTGTAAAACCTTTGCGCCAGATAGCTAACAAACACTAGCCATCCCTTCATAACACATTACATTATTGCTTGTCAACTTCGTCTCTCAGGTAGAAATATAACTTGATATATGCCGTCACGCAACCTGCCATTCGTCAGGTAGCCTTATCTATCGCTTTTAGTTTCTAGACTCTAACACTGTCGTCCAAGAATTAACAGGTAGATCTGCAATGTGGTGTCTTTCTTGTTTCATCCAACCGTTTTTCTGTTGGTACATTTTCACAGTTTCTAGTTCTTTCGGTACATTGCCCAGAGCACATGTCTTGTTGCAGTTGAATTTTCACCCTTCCTTGGTAGATAAAACAATTTCTTAGCTGTGTGACTGTAAGCAGGTGCACTTGCCTTATCACCTTTCCTACCTCGAAATGCTGCATGTAGCAGACTGGTATCGCTCACCCAGCCTTGATGTTATCGTGGATCTGCGTAGATTACGCGGTAGCAGCGGTGTCCCAGTCTGATCTTCACTGGTAGGTTGTTGGTACTCAGCGGCCAGTCATGCTATCGTATGCAGCCGACGATAATTAACAGTCAAGCTATTTTTCGATCCAGACTTTCCGGAACTACAAGTACGAGACACTCCAAATGATGCGCATAAAGAGACTTAGCTGCAGCGAACTCTGGGATCCGGTGTAAGGTATCAAAGGCATTGCTGTGTGACCACGAAATTCAAAATTCTGAGGAAAAGGACGAATTGTAGGCAGGGTTACATTTGCTAAGTACACATCTTCCATGCACTAGCTCAGCAGACGATTACCCTTGGCTCAATGTTCAAAGGTGCTATAAGCAAAATCGGTGTATTCAGGAGTGCTTCATCTCTTTTGGGTAGCTAACATTGATTTCCTGAGAGACCTATTACGCCGCTCTACTACGCATTGGCCTCAGAATTGTTTAATAAAGAACTGTAATATTTTCTTAGGTATCGTTTTATGCAAGTTTGGTAATCTTTGCTACTGAGTTAATACCCTTATCCGTAATTGTCGCAGTAAGCGTAGTCTCATAAACGATGTTGTCTGGCCACATGTTTGAATTTCCGGCCATCCATCGTAAAATTATTGCAACAAGTAGGCTTTTTCTTAACAGTGGTTGCAGAAATGGGTCTATTACATCGACTACGACGTCGACAAATTGAAACATATTACTAGAAAATGAAACAGATAAATCGGTTACCACTCGACGCGAATAAATCTGGCTTCATATTAAGTTGTTGTTACCAAATGAACACTGCAAAACATTTAACGCCAACTTATCTGTCATCAGGCAAATAGCACATTTATAACTTACGCTATTTGAAAGATCAACACACCGTTCGTCATTGCGCAACAGATATTAACAGACATGAAACTGATGTTTGCCAATTAACCTAAAAACATTGTCCTAAATATATTTTCAAGTGATAAAGTCAAATATGTTTTGCTTATTGCTACAGCCCATCTGAAAAAGCGTAACTGGTTTATTGCCCAGCAGGGAGATATCTTTTCATCCAGCATACGCCCATCACCCGCAGCTCTAACAATACATCGTGATCCTAGTTAACCTGCCGTAAGAATTCTATCTACGTCGTTACATGTGCGTGATTACGGCATGGTATAGTCGCACACGTAAGCATTTCAGATAAGAATTCCATTCGCAGTGTGTGTATCTGACACGTTTGTACCAAATTTAGTGGCCAAATGCACCGCTTTATAAGCCGGTTCGCATTCAGCTATTCAGAAGCAAGTTCAAGTTATTTGGCTTAATGAAGTAAAGTTACGTTACTCCTAACCAAATATGAAAGCATCCCAAACACCTGAAAATAACGCTAACTTTCAATTACATTTGATCGATTGCGCCATTCCGTTGATGGACCAACTGTGAAACGCTAGATAAAACGCTCGCCGGAAGCTATTTATAAATAATGAACGATTAGACAAGCGGGATCGGTCAGAAGACCTGTCAATTTCCTAAGGCACATGAGTAGACTATTTGTCCTTACGCTGTTCATTGGCTCTGCACATTCACTAAACCCCATGCGTTCCAAGTTATGGTTACAGCCTAGATAATTCATTAAATGGCAAAACTGATCGGCACTTCGTAGTTAAAAGAACAGTACCCCAACAGCGTTATGGTGATGCAGGGATGTAGGGTGGTGCATCGTACAACGTATGCCTATCACCATCTTATGTGCTTGCATCCGGTTGCTAAGTTCCTAATTAACACAAGTTGCATGACAATGGCAAGATCTTCAAATTTGGCTGTGCTCTATAATTCTCATCCAAAGGGTTTACTAACACACACACTTTTCGGCACTGAAGCAAAAACCTTTTGTCTTAATTTATCAATGTTTGTTCCGTGATCATGGATAGGATCGTCTAAACCCGCGACAATTTCAAACTGTTGCGTGCTTTTACGCAAATGGACTGGGCAAATTTTCCACGCCATGCTATACAAAACAAAATAAAAATAATCGTGAAGATGCAAAGTACTATTGCACAAAACACCGTCCAGGATGACGGGCTGCAGTTAGAAGTAAACACATCGGAAGTGTGAGCCTACCTGTTTAATCGGTGCTAATGTTCAACCGCCACTTGGAACATTAGTAGACAACAAGTGTTATAAAATGTCGGGAATATTCTCGTTTAGGCATCAGTATGCTGCAGGAAACCTGGCTTCAAATTGACCTGCAGGCTGTAGCTGTGGAACTCGAATGATTTAAATCCTTTCGTGTTAACCGCCAATGTGCACAGAGGAGTCGCACCGGTGGCTTCATCATTTACATTAACTCTTCGTGGTTCCCATCGATTAAAAGCATTTTTCAACACAGTTCGCAACACATCAACTGTTTAACCGTATAAAGTAAACCGACTGCAGAACGGTTGTCGTTCGATTTTTTTGCTTAATGCTTACACCTCTCCCCGCTGTCCGAACCATGAAGTCGAGGAATACTACGATGAATTTACAGTTGTGCTCTTCGAATACCTGGAACTCTCACTGTGCATAGTACCCGGTGAATTTAACAGATCTTACACCAGCTTCTTTACTAACCTCGGACGAAAGAACATTTTGTAATCTCCAACGAGGTTAGATGTAACACTTGATATGGTATTTGTTAACACCCTGAAAATGTTTCCTGTTGGTATTCTGGCACGGCTTGAGAATTCTGGCCGTGCAATCGTAAGGTTATCTCCCGTGATCTAGAGCAAGACGAACCGTCAAACTTTACTTCGTTACAAAGATTGAATTGTCAGACGGAGACAATGCCCTTCCCAGAACATTCAGCCATTGCATAAAATCATTGCATCAAATGATTTTAGTTTATTGTACGATGCGGACTTACTGAAGTGTGGTGACCAGGTAACTAGTTACTTTAAAACCTGCTTCCACTCCTTTGGTTTAATTGAAAAAGTTTTATCTGTGTAAACAGATGCTCCTCTCAACAATTAAAACGATTGCGTATACTTAAAGGAAAGGCTTTTAAACGCAATGGCGTTACATCAGTAAAGTCGCTATCTAATAAGATAAAATCGAATTTGAGTCGGCCCAACGACATGTGAATTCAAGCCATACCTAAAAACAATAATAATCGCAATATATGGAAATTGTTGAAACAGTTAAGCGGTCATACGCAAAATCAAGCATTTAACTCCGAATGTAGAAATATTAAGCCATAAGTTTGTGACAAGGATAGTACTTCATTTTTTGATTTCTCCCGTACTGTTACAACTAGCCTCAGACAACCCTGCTTCTGTGAACAGCCTAAAGGTTTACAGAGAATTAATGGGGTTGCAGGTGAGCAAAACGTCCGGTCCGGATAACTTTTCGCTTGTGGTTTCAAAGGAGTGTCCAGATTACCTGGCAAAGCCCTGGCCGACTTGTAGATGCCGTACTTCAAGCAGCACAAAATAGCTGACATTTGGCAAAGCGTAAGCATCACGCAGTGCCAAAGCAAGGTATCTGCAAAAATCGGCGGATCACCTGCACGTAGGTTCCTCTTAAGACATTTGATTGGCTTGTTTCTTATGAGGGTCTCAGCACAGACAATTTGGATTATCCGCACCAGCCTGCATATTGCAGCTCAAAGTTCACCTTAGGTACTGTAGCATGTCTGGTATATACTCTCCTGTCGTCACTGGATAACAAAAACAAAAACATCCGCATCTGCTTCCTGGAGTTAGCGACGCATTCGGTTGTGTGAATTGTGAACTAATGTGGCGCGATCTATTACGTTCCGAAATCCAAAATTATTCTAGAAGATTCCCAAATATCCTATCCTCTGCTGCCTTCCTACCGCTCTCTGCCACATGGTTGCAATTCCCTTTACCAATTACCCAACTCTTTTCCCTGTCCCAAACGATCTTTGTTATCTGACTCTCAATGGAGAATGTGTTCCGAGCCAAAGTTAATTAAGTTTAGTTGCACTTTAAACACGCAGATAACCTGCATTCAACCTTGCATGCATTGCCACATTTTTCCAAGCTCTAAACAGACCTAATTGTCGCTTTATGTGGCTTCGCCTCATGTTATCAGTTTGTGATGTTCCGTTTTAACTCCCACACCGTGGCATTCGGATATTGGCGAGCAAGACATTCCTCACGTCGCATGTGACTTGACGATGTTGCGAGATCATGTGGGTAGGGTGTATATACACGAAACCAACTTGTCCGTAAGGGTAATTGTAAATGTTACTCCATGTGCAATTGAACCGCTTTCAATACCATCACGGTGTGTGTGCGTAAGGCACTGGCCGAAAGCCCACGTTTCACGGCAACCTCCCATTCCGATTGGTCATGTTAAGCCTGTTAAAGCCACAGTGCATTGAGACGGGCTTATTCTACTTGAACTTGAAGCTCAGCTTGCTGGCTACCTTGGATCGTTGTCTTTGTTTGATACGCCTGTGCCGAAAGCAAAGCTTGTTGAGGTATTGTACATTGTTGTTTTTTATTATTTGTAATAGTACCGTATTCCATTTCCAGGGTTGTTCTGTTGCTCCCGGTGGAAACGCGATTACTCAAGACTTTTAATTGAATTGTCGCGTACAACTAATTTGTGTTTCTGTTGAAATGTTATTTTACCAGGTGTACCCAGTTTAGCAGGTTAATAAGGAAGTATTCTTCTTCCATCACCAGAAACTCTGTTGTTCTTCATGGAGCTATTATATTCTCATTCTGATGATCACCTACGTTAATTTAATCCCCTTCACTGAAGAAGCCATCTTGCTGTAGTATGCGGACCTTTTCATCCACGGCGTCTATCCACCTAGCATAGATTCAACGGCCAAGCTACAAAACTTTTTGACAAACTCACAGCTTGGTCCAGCTCCTATTGTCTCAAAATCCAAGGATGCTTTTTGTTGTTCAAACGAAATCGCTATCAGGAAATCCGGACGCAGTGTTTACGACTTTGCATTGATGGTGAATGCTTGACCTCATCCATCTCAGTAAAATACCTGGGAGTTACACGGAGCAGTGGTCTTACGCAATCCTTTCTTGTTAACAAAATTTTCGCTAAGATTAGACGACTCTCATTCTGTTACAGGTCGCATGTCCTCTGCTATACCTCGAGTTTTGAGTAAAACCATTTTATCACTGCATGTGAAGTATCTTACTGGACCTATTGCTCGGACGTTATCTTTCCTGGTCTACTGAGTAAGGAGATCAAGGTACTTGACCGAGCAGTGAAGTATCTATCCCGGTATACTTAACTTTTAAAGATACAAATTGCCAACATCATTGTAGCCAGTCATGTCATGTTCTGCAACAGGTTCGCATCTAAAATACAGATCTTAGCCACCACCTCACAGAGGTTTCTCCGACGCTAGTCAACTTCCTCAACCAGCCAGAGTTGCAAAACTGCAAACGACCGTAGAAGTGCCCACGGTACAACTGTGGTTCATTTTCTGTCGCGTTTTTTGAACGATAAAAGTTCATTTATTCAGGAACTGATTAGTATGTTACTCCAGCTATATTTGCACTGTCAACGCTTTTTAATAACCATAGTTTTAGATGTAGCTGCAAGTAATATTCCTTTTCATTATTTATACCATACTCTGACGTGTGTGTTAGAGCTGAATATTCACCCTTCAATGGTGCGTGAATCACATATTTTATTTGACTCACTCGGCGCCTAATTGTCATTGAGATACAGATATACTCAATCCCTGATACGCATTCCATGATTTGCTGTTTTAATGTTGCTCTCCATAGAGAGAATCATTGATAAAATACATTTTAGTTATATATTCAGGCCCTTAATATGATTAACTGCCCAGTAGAAGTCGCATTTTTGCTATCCATAGTTCAAAAGCTAGACACTTTTTAGCATGGCACCAATCAGGTGCAAGATAATATGAAATCATTTTACGGCCATTAGCAGAGTGAGCTAGGTTATGTACTCTTGCGGCAATACCACATATTACTCTAAGGACACATTTCCAAACAGCGGCTAGAGTTAACATAAGTTAACTTCTTAAAACGTCATAAAAATTCCGAAGTTACGCGGCGTATAACTTACTAGTATTCATTAAGGAGCAATGCTAATTTCGTGAACGTTTGGCTCTGCAATTCTGGTTACACTCAGTCATCATCATCATCATTATACATGTCAGCTAGAGGTGGTTAAACACCTCCGCTATTGTACCACAATACATAAAGGAAATACATACATACATACAATACATAAAGGAAAAATAAATACGACAGTTGCATGCCAGCTGAGCTACCAGCAACGGATAGGCATCGTCCCGGTAACCTACCAGCCAGCTACTAGGCAAAAAAATTTAATATGTTTTACCCTACGAAATGAGATCGTAGATGGAGGGGGAGACTAAAAGGGATGGGGAGGGACAAAGAAACTCACAGCACAAACGCCACTGAGATCGGCTCCTTGCCATGTCAGCAAGTGTATCCAGCCAAACGTGTTCACCGTCTTTCGGACCCCAACCAGGGAGCCGTGAAGCTCCAACCGACGCTAGCTCCGAAGTGAGGGACTTCATTCCTCTGGACCAAGTCATCGCTTGGCCACCTCTTCTTCCACCCACATCCCCGGTGAGCAAACAACGCACGTCAAGGGAGTCGGTGGGCTGGCATGCGCAACACGTGGCCCAGCCATCGGAGCCTGGTGCTGGAAATAACGGTGCTGAACTTTTCATTCCCTTTTCCTGTGCCGTAAACAAGGCGTCAAACACGCTCGTTACTCACGCGGTGTTCTCACCAGATGTGAGCCAAACTGCGAAGACAGCGATGGTCGAACGTAACTAGCCTCTTCATGTCCGCCGATTTTACACTCAGGGCAATTGCTCTTTTTACCTAAACTATCTCTGTGTTAAAGGCTGATTTATCTGACTCATGCCTTAATTTTCCTGGTCGGATTATTATTAACTCATAGCTTTTTATGTGTTACGGCATTAACAAGCAAAGCAAAAAGAACTTCAAGTGCGAGGTAGAAAAGTACAGTGAGCCACACATAGTCCCCATAGAAAAGGATACATGTAAGTAGAAATAAATTGGAAACAGCCTTATGGTTAACAGTCTTTTCTGTCTCCTTGCTCTTCTCCAGAGGCGGCACGGCAGCTCCGGTCTAAAATGCAACCGTGGAATGCCGATGTAGCAACGTTTCTATTTTATCTCGCGTGCTAATTTTTCGATCGTTCCACACACCACATTTTCTCTAATGGACCAAATTCCTGGGTACCTATAGGTATCCTTCTCATGCAGGCACTTCCAGTCCAGAAAATTCTTCGGGTAGTGGGTTAACAGTTTTGCGGTTGATTTGACCGGCCTGCTGTCGAAATAGCTTAACACAATTAAAGTGTAGCTCGTTGCGTTGGCTGTTGAAGCTTTCTAGACCGTTTGCAATGTAGGTGGCAATGGACAGCACCTGTTTCACTGCGCACGGTCACATCCACTTGCGACGGAACTAGGAAAGCATACATTTGGTCTGTGTCTGATGTCGCTAAACAAGATTACCGACTCTCATGGAAACGCTAACCGGCACACTTTAATACTACTTTTGATGACAAGCAACATTTGCTAGGTGTACTAGCGTAACCTGCTGGGCTTCTCGAGGTCAGTCCAGCAGCGCACTAACCTACTCCATTACCAATGTCCGCAACTGCTGAGCTGGGGTGAGATGTAAATCAGAAGGCAGACGTGATCCATTTACCGTTCAAATATAGTATGGCATTCGCCGAGTGTAACGCACTTCGATTAGCTAGCATACACTTGGGTACCATGTTTTTCCACCTAATGATATTATGATGCAGGAAAGCTTTCATTAATAATTTGGGAGAAAAATTATCTTGTATAACCTTTATTTTCTTCTGGGGTGACATGATATTATCGTATTCTTGTCTACTCCAAGGACATGGCGCAGTTCCGATACAAATGCGATCTCAGAACAGAACCCTCTGTTTGAATGTAGTTGTCTTTGTGCCCCCATTGACAAATCCGGCGATTCACAATCTCTGTCGCAATAGCAATCATAACAGTCTGTGCGATCAGCACAGCATCTACCACATGGTAAAACAATCTATCATGACCAACATAAAATGCCTTTCTCTTGGTGTCTCAGGCAACCGCCATCTCGTTAAGATAACCGGTCTTCATCGGTTGTATTCTAGCACGGTTGGTGAATCGAGATTGCTTAAAGGAAGCACCGTCTTCGCATTACCGTCAGAATTTAAATTACATCCCTAATTTGGTGCTGACACAAAAGGCGCCGTTGTACTGCCACATCAATTTTGTTAATTCCTGCAGGATGGTACTCAACACCTCCTCGACTACTAACTGTAGCGGTACGATTCTGCTGATATACTTCTGGGAAATCAAACACTAACACACCTCTGAGAAGATTTATCGCAGGTAGTCTCAGTCAGACAGCTAGTACACATCCAGGAAAGCGCTAGACAGCTGTTCCGTCTTAATGGAACTTGCTAGTAGCGGGCACCTGCCGCACCCAGCCGGCTTCATACACGATCTAACGCCTACGAAGCAGATACTTCTACCATCGGGCAAAGGATAACAACGATAAACCGCCATGACCAGTATCTAACTGTGGTATGGTGCGGCTCATTCTTAACTGTCCCGCAGGTTTTGTACGTACAAAGTATAGGACTGGCCCCCAGAGCTACGATTTCCTATGCATGGTGTCACCAATCAAGGAAAACCATAAGCTGCAAAGGCCCATTTTATTGTTATTGCACATTAAGAAGTTTATCGTATTTTTGAAAAGCCCCGGTAGGACGAAACATCTGTCTAGCACTTTCCTGGATGTATGGTGGCTTGCTGGCTGGGTCTGGCTGTGGCGAATCTTCTCAAGCACCAATAACTTCGCCTACTATTTACTACTAATCAACACAATGCCAACAGGCATTGTGTCTCTTAAGTTTTCCCTTCAGTGTCCTTACGTGTAGGCGTGTTAGCGATGTGAAGATATCTTTCATAAATCGGTATAATATGATGGTCAATGTATTTGAGCCATCTGCCAGCATCCGCTTTGAAGGTTACTCATGCCTACGTGCTGCATTTTGCACTAAGGACAATCCCCATGGCCATGAGAGGGAATCCGAGACAAGGCGCCTGTAATGGAGGCTTGTCTACCGCGCCGATATTTGCATACGAAATCTTATTCCTGCAAGTACTCTAGCCAGCAAGCGATTTATCCATCATAATCCCTGAAGTTCAGCAAACCTCGAAGGTACTGATAATCAACTCATACTAAAATAGCAGTTCAAGCAGATAGTGCCGATTCTGCTTTATGAAAAAGATAAGAAATCAATTCTTTTAGTACGACAGATATTCCTTTCTCCTGAGATACGGCTTCTGCTACTGTAGCATACGACTCTTTCCATCCCATCTAGTCCTCTTTGACCAAACGGCTCTCATCATCTGGTAGCCTACATCCGTGTCCAAAAGTAATTTTCCAGCCTAGGGTGCTAACACAGTTTACACCAGCACAGGAGCCGTTCTGAGAGACCCACCGAGCTGGTCAAATGCTTCTTGGCATTCTACTGACGACTTGAAAGTTCAACACACTGTAGCCATGTATTCAAAGGGAAGGCAATGGTAGAAAAGCACTTGCTGAGTCACCAGGAATACGAAACCAACCCAAAAGAACAACATAACTAGTCAGTGCTTTTTTCTGGTTGATCGCATGTTACTGACCCCGCATTGTGGAGGTCTACTTAGATGGCTGACCACGAGATGACGTGTCTCATATACACTACTTCTTCTCTTGGTAAGTGATAGTTTGATAGTGAGTTAGAGGCCAATCTCTCTAAGAAGTTTCAGTACTTCAGTCAGTTTGTCTAAGTGCTCGTGCATTGTTTTCTCATGCACGATAAGATCATACAAGTAAACGAGACCCCTTCGTAGGATCAACATTCGTAAATCCTACTACATCAGGCGCTGAGAAGTCGCAGGGTCGTTTGATCTGCTATAAGTCGTAGGCTGCAATTCATAAGTCCTGATGGATTCACAAACTCCGCTTTTGGCCCTGTCACTCTCCCCAAGTTCTACTTCATGGTACTCCGAAACAAGATTCAAAATACTGA
>CALYDF020000665.1:0-29624 GCA_944474145.2 Dicrocoelium dendriticum | reverse complement strand
GATTTAATACCACCGAACGGGGATGAGTGTGCCTCTACTAAGGTGGCTCTGGAAGATACCAAGTCGCCGATGTGGGAGGGTGCCTCTCCTAAGGCTGGTCTGAAGTTTGCCAAATGGTTGTCGAAATACTTGCCCATATCATTACGGAATAGAACCTCTTTTTGCACAGGGATGACCTACCTGGTCAGCTGCTTCAGCTTGCTGAACAGTTGCAAGTCGGTATGATCACTAAAAGTGCAGGCGTGGTACGTCCATGTGAGATTACCGAGCAATTCTTTCCACTCAAATGGCCTCCCCCGAGGCAACGGCGAACCTGTACTGCTGTTGGCAGGCGAACTTTACTGAAAGTCAACTATGCAGCAATCAAGTAACTCTGGACTACCAAACGTAAAGATGCTGCACGGTCGATCCTGCATGGTAGTTGCCTAAGCGCGTACAAATCACAACGCATGGGGCTCGATCAGACGGTGATGGAATATTGGAGATCTGTATTTGTTGTGAAAAGTGCGATAGATAAGAGACCGGTTCCCATAGAGAAAGGCCATGATTATCGTCTGATTGAGCCATTGTCTGAGGCAGATATCTTTGTTGCTTTGTAGAATGCTGGCGGTACGGCCCAAGGACCAAATAAGTTGCCAGTGGCGGACTGTACATCTTTGCATTTGACGGTGGTCCCACAGTTATTCAAAATTATGATAGTGCTTGTGTGCCCGCCTGCCTCTCTTGCGACAGCATGGCTGACGTTGTAGCCAGAGGCATCGGACCCCAACACGCCGAAAGAATATCGATCGATCGCAGTTTCTTTGATTTTGCAGCGGGTTTTTCATAAGTGATGAAGGTCACTTTTGTCTCTGTCTTCAGCTTAAGTCACGTTTCAAAAGCGGAACAAGTGTCTTGTGGCCTCATATGTCCTCTAGTGCATTTTGAGAAGGGTTCAGTTCGACTGCTTGAATACGGCGGTGGCGTTCTAAGACGTTGCCAATATCTTCGACACCGTGTCAGTTGACACGCAGTTGACCCGCAGCAGCAAATGGAGCTTTGCCAGAGCTTCAGCATTATTTTCTTGCCTTATACACCTCTATAAAGTTGCTCCTTTGCGATGAAGTGTTGGATTGTCACAGAGGTGTGAGGCAGTGAAATTCTCTGTCTCCTTTCTGTTTCATCATAGTGCTTGATGCTACCTTGCCTAATGGAGGGTGCGGCTTTGTGGCGAAGAGACCGGTGCTTTAGCATATGCGGAGGACCTTGTGTTGTTCGCATCCTCCTAAGTGGTTTGTCTGTGAAGCTGGTGGCTCTGCAGCAGGCTGTTTCGGCGGCAGTTATGTCAATGAACGCCTCGAAGTGTCGGGTTATTACGGTCCAAAATCTCAGCAACAAAAAGTGCGTCGTCCTTATGCCCAAAATTTATCCCCTGTAGCGAAGTGAAATGAGAGCGGTTGCAGTGGCAAATGAGATCCGTTAGCTTGGTTTGATCTTCAATTGGAATAGAAGATGCTAGGTAAAAAGCACGGCTATTCTTTCTGAGTAACTCAACGAGATCTCTCGTGCACATTTGAAACCGCCACCACTTCTGGATATGGTGCGTGAGTTTGTAATTCCAAAGTTGTTCCATGAGTTGGTTCTGAAGAGCGCTCATCGGAATACCATACAACAGCTACATAAGATAGTTCCAGCCAAAGTGCGGGTTTGGATGCTTTACCCGAAAGAGGTTTCGCTTCCTTTACTATACACGAGTCGGTGCCTGGGGGGTAGCGAGTAGGGACCCTGCGAAGAGGAAAGGCCAAAACATTTGGGAGGCAGACGCTGATGAGCAACAGTATGAGAGGAAATTGTGTTCGCGGGACGCTGTCTGAGCTTTAAGAAGACAAATTAATGCGGATTTTTTTGGAAGGATTGCAAGTGGTGTTCTTCCTATCCTCATGAGCCATCTTACACATTCCCTGGAACTTGAACACTAACTTGCACATTAGTGCCTGAACTATATGATCACTTTTGTTTATATTGTACAACAGTTTGAGTACTCGGCCCAACATTTGTTATATTAATTGGGCAGGATGTGTCAAACCAAACTCCGAGTATATATTTGATAAATGTGCACGATGGCTTCGTTGCTCTACGGTCGGCAGCTGTTTGACGACTCAACGGATAAAACGCAGTTGCCTTTATTTTGAGACTACAAATGTTGCTCTTTGATTGGCGATTCGGAAAACTCCTTCCTTATGTTTCTGCGGCATGTGAAGGCAAGAGAATATGTACACAAACCAGCTCCGAAGTGAAATGCAGTAGGTAACGCTGATGAAGCTGGATAGGATGAGTGTAATCACATGTAGTGTGAAAAAATGTGGCTTAACAACATCGAAAAACACAAAGTGTGCACAAATGAACACATAGCACCCACGTTTGTTAATGCTCAGCAATTTGTGCATGAAACCCAAGAATATGCGGGGCCCTAGCAACTAGCATTGTGGTTCACAGCACCCCGCTTCGATTACAATTAGTTCGGACAGGGATTCCCGGAACCTCATATTTGGCCGACGTACGTGCATAACAGTTTTATCTAACCCAGGATTTGGTCGCAAGTGCTGTAGTTCCGGAACTTGTGAAGGTGAATACGAAGAGCTAAGCCAACGCATGCTTTTGAGAAGTCCATGAGATAACCGATTCGTTCTCCATCAACAACTAGTCCATGCTGTGGTTCGTTTTCCACTTTATCTTAACATTCATGATTTCGGAATTGTACTTTCATTTAACCTAACGGCAAAGCTTAAATCATGTAACACGTGGTGTATACCACTGACCCATCCCAACGTCAAAACAGCATGACCGCCATCCATTGACATGCCGACACGTCAAGCACGTGACGATCATCGGAGATTGAGTACGCCCTTTACCTCACATTGCCACACCACGGATATACTTATGTCGTATCAAGACGCATTAGACTCAACTGGACGAGCGGACAACAATTTCATTAATGTGCCCAGGACTTGACAAGGTCATCGTCTAAAAAGCACCGCAATCTGGATTGGACTCAGAGCAACCTCACAAGCACACGTGAAAATTCTCTTGTATTTCTCATTAGTTCCCGTACACTATTCATTTATATTAGTGCCAAGCCTTCTGATTTTTTAATCACTCGATTACACAGGCGCTAATAAGTCATATCAGTGCATGTAACTATTAGTTTAGAATTACATTAACGCTTTTGACGGAAGCCATGGTGCTCTTGGGCAATTAATCTGTGGTTTTCAGGTAATGCATCTACGCATCTACAGTGATTGCCTCGATAAATTTGAAGCACGAGAAGTGACGTTTTTGGACGTTAATTAATATGGTCCCTGCGGCTATCTCCCTGATGTGATTGAGTGAATACTCTGGCTTCCATTCTGGTGCAATTTTGACTTTCTCTAGACAGCGCTGATAGAAAACGGCCTGTGGTTTTTCTAGAAAAATTTATACGACGTACAAAGCTTTTAGTCGAATAGTATCAACTCCAGGATAACGGTGGCTATCCAGTAATATCAACTTATTCGATACAGCTTCTGCAGTTGCTGTAATGCTGGATACACCTGACAGTGGATTAGTAGAAACGAGAAGAATTTTGGGCTTGTAACCTGCTGGAAATTGTTCGACTAGTGACAGAATAACAGCTAAGCTGCTCCCATTGCTGATCGCGTGCACCAATTAGCGATGGCCAGTGCTGGGAACGTGCACTTCACCTTACGAAAAACCTTAATGCGCTTGTATACTTGACTGTGGTTCGTGCAGAAATGCCCCTGACTCCTCGCTGAACGATTTCACACGGAAAAGTACCTTGTGTCCAGGTGTCGGCGTTCGATTAGTAAACATGAACTCGCACTACAAACACTTGAGGGACATATAGCAACGTGTCCTGCTCTTCAAAGATGATTTGCTTTTGCTTCGACGGTTGAAGGACTTCTGTTCCAATGCGTGCGCTACCGGTGTGCTAATCGTATTGGTGAACGTCTGCCGGGCTATGTCTGGGTGTTCGGTTAGGAAGGTCCAAGGTGTATCTATCAAGCGTGTATAACACGTTGTAGTGAGCTTTATTATGAGCTTTATCATCCTCTTCTTCTGGGTATTCTACACAGTATGCATAATCAAACAGTAGAGTGACATGGTCATTGCCACGCAATAGTGTGCTTGTATCTATTCCGTCGGTTAAGAGTTCTTCGTTGGTGAGCACATAATCAACTGTTGACAATTCCATACCGGATGGGAGAGGTAAAGTAGATGTACAGCGCGTAGCTCGAAAATAGCACTTATAAACTGGCTTTGAACTGTGCACAATCGGTTGTTGACATTTTCACTTCGAGCGATCGGAATATGACTGTAGGGCTTGTTCAGAGCAACCTGGAAATCACGGTTCAGTTTTTAGTCTATTTTCGACGAAGAGTTTGGGGAAAGGTAAAATACGGTTACTCGACAGGTGTCCCTGTTCCGCTACTTTAGCTGGCACCGAAGTCAAACAGGATGGATGGTAGATAACTTCACCTTGGAAGTTTGAATGATGCTAGGCTTACGCCACCTGTCCTTCCTGTTTTCTTGTTCCGAAGCAGAGGCATACCGGAAAAATTGACCTCGGAATCGATTATGTCATGTTGTAACCAGGTCCCTGTATACATGACAAGTTACCGCGGGTGTGAAGCATGACCTTCACTTAGTTCAACCAACTTACTGAGAATGCTCTGGCTGCTCGTGTAAAATCATGATTGCGTTTTAGATCTTAGGAGTGCGTTTATGGATATCAGATTCGTGTTGGTATTTTTAAGGCCATCCTTAGGTGGCAGTCTTCTAATGGCTTTTTGGTTGGTCCTCGGTTTATGTGTTTCAGTCGGGCTGCATCGCCTCACAGCGTGATCCAGATCAGGATGTTCACTAGTGCTTCGCTCTGCCCTGTTGTGTGCCCTTGGCATTGCTATCTCAGCTTCTCCGTAAGACTGAGAAATAAAGAATATACTGCGGGTGCAAATTCAATCGAATTGCTGACTATTCGTCGCTGTACCACTGCTGCTTTTAGCCATATCTCGGTTGGCAATCTGGCATGACACTTCGATCTGTTATCCAATAGAACCTGCGTCTTACTCTTGGAACGCAGCATCACTTTCATTAACCTTAGACCTTAGCCCTTCTAGTTTGTTGGTGAGGTTATTCGTCTTAACACATTCGCGATATCATTGACCAAAGAGTGATTAACACAGGTAATACCACTGTTCTCGGTCATGTGTTTGCCCTTCGTGATCTAGGTAATCGGGTAGCTCGGGACCACTATGAAGAAACGCGGCTTTCTTGTCATCGCTATTAGGACAGCTGCCTTGAGGATACGATTTATTTGGACGGTCTTTCCAAGGAAGATGTGGTATTACGTGCACCCCGCTCTGTGAGTTGCGAAGACAAACTGTTGAGAGCAGGACAGTCTCTGTCCCAGCTACCGAGTCCAGCGTTACTAGAAGAATTCGAGTTTCACCAGTGCACCATGGTCATGTTACGAACTACGCATCTCAGTATAGTGGTCCTAAAACAAATACCTATAACTTCGCAGGCGTGATAGAATAGCAACCTTCACGTCGGTCTACTTCTTGCAAGCACTCATATGTCTTTCATTCAATTGGGTACAGTGGGTGAAGCACTAAACGATGGCCGACGGAAAGGCCAATTTATCCAACCACCAAATTTGTACATATTTTTCGTACACCATGAGTGAGCTTTCATGTTAAGTGACAGGCCAGTGAGAAGCAGTATAGAATAGGAAATCTAAAAAGTCAAATCTCAAAAATCCAACCTATCGAAGTGTCATGTTTTCAAAACCTGTCAGTGGGTCTTCAGTTTAGAAGCGAAACATGTGCCAAAGCAGGAAGGAATGAAAGATGAAGCTAAGCTAATTAACAGTAAGAAAAGTAAGTAGTCACACTTTGAAACGAAAAATATATTCCCTGTCTATTTAACTGTATTATTCATTGTGAATACCGAGAGTGCTCAGATAGTATCAGACCCGTTCTCATACAGCCACCCAAATAAGCCATTACTGCAAATAAGTTCTACAATAATTTCAACAATAATGTTTTCTTATATATCCGAATGGAACCTGAGCTGCCGAGAATCTAAGATGATCAATTTCATAGCGTAGCATATTTCAGCGTTGACATTGCAACGAGATCGATTTTTCCACAGTTTGTTTTTAGGTTATACGGTGAAGATTCCTAGAATATGGGCACATTTCAACTAGTGTGCGTCACTCGGTGGACAGTTTTGGATAACAGATATATACTAGACTTTAATCTTCCAAGTAATAATTCTTCGATTTCGATATACTGCGTCTATTTTACTACCTGTTGGTTGTGGTACAACCCACTACCCTTATCGTAAGAGAGCGCTGCTTGTGGGCAATTGCATAGGTGCCGCATCTACTAACGCTACGGAAATGCTGATACATTACTCTAACAATGGTCCGGCGTATAGTTTGGATGGCATGAGTCTAACATCGCCTGTTATAAGCAAGTGCTCTATATTTCCTCTTGCTTGTCGCGTGTTAGACATTATGTACAATAGTGGTTATGCTTGCTCCACATGTTTTCCCTCACAACGTTCTGTGTACGATTTGCTTGAATTGACAAGAATGCACGAAAATGCACATCTTCCAACCCGCACTCACGCTATGTTAATTTTTGCCTGGTGTTGAAACTGTGTGTGTTGGCTACAATTGAGTTTGCCTGCAAGACGGAGTGTAACTTGGAAATGCAACCGAGCTTCTGTTTCCAATGTGTCTGGTATGCACGGCAGACGCATCGTCCTCTCTAGTGGGAAATATTCGTCATAAGATATTGAGTTGACACTTTCTTACATAACCATATTCTTCTCGTTTCTCTTCAACCGTTACACAAACTAGTGACCAGGCCTATTTTAAACAACTAATTTTCCTCGTCGCATCTGACGACACTAAATGTGATTCATCTAGATTTTCCGCCTCCTAATTTGCACCTTGCCAATCCACACACACACATACTTTTTGATGACGGCGGAAGCTACGGAAGCTATCTTAGAAATTTACAGCATAATCGATCACGTTTTCTTCAGTAAAATCACGCTTACTCGCATTAATGTCCTTAGAAGCGGTAGTCGATTTCCTTGATCCTATGTGCCAACGGCAGCGCTCAAGTAGTAGCTTAAGGCAGTTTAATTCAACAGACGATATAGTCAGAGCAATGAGAATACATTACTTGTGACATGTCAACATTGCGCTTGCTTTCATCAGTCGCAAACACAATACAAGCAAAATTCATAGATAAGTATATACAGGGAAAAACAGGCACACCAATTAAAAGGTCAAAATCAAAACCACGGTAACCCAATTGATTGTATTAATACGTGAGAAGGTTGAAAATTTGCGTGATTTCATCCTGAGTCAAAACATGTCAGTTAGCCTGCCTCGGGAGTATTTGAGTTATATGATCCTATTTTGCACGGAAAATATACGGTTTTTGTTTAAGGGGACTGCTTATATACAGGTCGTCATTGTCGTCGTCATTGGTCACCCTCTGGGACCATTGCTAGTATAAATCTTCGTTTGATAGAACGACAAGTTACTGCCAGCATTGGTGAAGCTAAGTTGTACAAGCGGTATGTGGATGGCATCCTCGACTTTATTGGCAACGAACGCGTTACGCAGCTGTCGACAGCTATGAATTTAATTAATGCAAATCTACCGGTGTCCCATGAGTTGGAGCAACACGATAGTCTGCCATTTTTTGGTATACTCATTAAGAGACGGACCGATGGCGTACGGCGTACGGTTCATTATAAGGCGACTTGGAGCTGGCCGTAACTCCCATTTTCCAGTTTCGTCTCGGTCGCGTACCAACGTGGCCTAGTGAAAACGCTCTTCTACAGCACCAGACTGATATGCAGCCCCAAAATATTGCAAGCTGATGAAGTAGTTTTGTACAGAACCTTGGTGTCAAATCGGTATCCTGAGGAGTTAATTCAGATCCACACGGGCCACCTATTGAAAAAATACCGGTGTTAACTGAAGAAAATGAATGCATATTTGTTAATGCCGTTCAAAGGAGACCATGTATCAGATGATATCGGACATAAACGCCGATCCGCTCTTACGCGCACCTACGTGACCGCCCAGTTGCGACTCATACACACATCCCGAAGCCTTGTTCTTCATGACCATCAGAGCAACTCAGCGGTCAGTTCGGCCTCTCATGTCGTTTACCAGTTCACCTGCGGCTGCGGTGACATTTACGTCGGTAGGAATGACCCTCAGTCAGCTCACTAGGTAGCTGAACATGTGCCGATTTGGTTGGAACAACTGATGAGGCAACAAAAGAGTGCCGATCCGAGGATGAACCGGAGTCTAGCATCATCCATCCACAAGCATTTCCTGGCAAAGCGATATCAGGTGAACCTGTAGACTGTGTTAAACTTGTTACTACACAACGACAACCAGATAATTTTGGTAATCCGTGAGAGTTTGCTAATTAGGGCTTCCCAACCTGTGTTGAATGTGCATAAACTATTGAGACAATTGATTAGGTTACCGTGGTCTTAATTTTGACCAGTTGATTGTTGTGCCAATTTTTCCCTGTATGTAACTGTCTATGAATTCTGCTTGTAGTGTGTTTGCGACTGATAAGAACAATCGAAATGTTGACAAATCGCAAGCTGTCTTCTCGTTGCGCTGACGAAATGGCTGAAGGTCTCCCACTGATATAACAGATGACATAGAACAAATAAGGGCTTCGATGTACTCCTGCTGTGCCGCCTCTTTTATTGCTACGCCATCTGTACCTTTTCCTCTCCTTCTAAACAATCGTAATTAGTTTTATATAACCTTACTCTAAATGTAAACATACGTACAGATGACTATAACATACATCGAACCGACTGTGCCAACGGGATCTGACTGTATTTCCCATGCAGATATTAGGCTGTCATACAAACATAACACACATGTTGAATATTTTTACTCTCTCAATTTCATTGGTTGCTTTCTGCCTGAATAGAAATTTATATAATTAGCCGGCAACACAAATGCAGTTTAAGAGATCGGATGTCAAACTAACAACTGACATACCATACTTTAAACAACGGTGCGTGCTAATCCCGCATGTGTTCCCTTGTGGTTTTTCACTGATTTTAAGCCGCAGTTTGTCGCGTAACAATGAAAGTAAAATTATTCATCTTGCTTTTTCAAATACTACCTCAGAATGTCATTTTAAAGCGTATAATACAATGCGTACTATATTTCTCTTGATAAGTATAGTAAGCGATATGTTATACCGGTATCGAAAGCTAAATGTTTCACGGACACATTGAAGCATTCGACTCGCACACCTGGTAAGAAAGATACAATTAAGCAGGTGGCAGATGACGTATGCAACAGCGAAGTGTAGTACTCTGGCGTATAGACGTCAGATAGCAGCAGAAGTGTTCAATCTTCATGACGAAGTCATTCCCATCAGCCAATCTGTTCGTGACTTAAGTTTAAGATATTCTAGTTGGTTAAACTTTAATGCACATGCAAATCATAGCGTGAAAGTGGCTACGCAGTCGTTCGGGCTCAAATACCACCTGCTAACCTTGAAAGAAACCAGACTAATTGCTTTCAAAATCAGTATCAGGTCTTTGCTTGAATATTGCTGTCTTACTTTTAGTAACTTGCGAAAGGGTGACTTGAGAGCCATTGAAAACGTCCAACGCGCCTTTACGAAGCGCATATTTGGCTATTCAACCGCTCTTTCATACCGAGATAGGTGAAAGCATTTGCATCTTGAACCTCTGTGGTTACGAAGAATGCAATTAAATCTGTGCTTCCTTCACAAACGCGCGTGGCGGAAAGCATATGCTGGAACCTATCAACTGCACTTTCGGGAAAATACCAGTTATGAACTGCGAGATAGTGAATGTATCTTCTATTTACCTAACTTCAAGACCAGCCTTATTTTAGCTGCGTCGTAGGTTCAGAAATAATCTAGAAATCCTCCTTCTATTCAGTCATGAGTATCATAGTCAGACAGCTAAACAATTGACTGCCTGCCTGGATAAGTCCAGCTGCGAGGAATCTTCTTTAAATGGCCTTGCGTTTATTTAGTCGGATCGAACTGAGAAATGCACTAGTCGAATGGGAACCATCTGTGGTATTGGAACAGCAATGGATTTTGCTGGGCTATCGGTGTCGTTTGTTTACCGCATAACTAGTCGTTCTTCTCAGGATCGGGGCAGCACTTTTTAGGCAGTCGTAGGTTGCACAGTCCGTTATGCTTTATTCCAACTGTGGTGATGTTGCTGGTCACTATTTCTTTGGACTGCTGAGATAATAGGAGCAAGCTTTTACCAACGGGATAGTTCTGCATTCCATGCATAACCAGACAGAATCTGGTTTATTTGTAAGTACTAGGGGGCCATCCCTGTCCGCAGGCTGGCTTGCCGAACTACTGGCTAGCTTATTGGACTACTGGCTGGCTTATCGAACTACCGGCTGGCTTGCCGAACTATCTCTTCGTGGTGCCAGCTGGGTGGTTCGTGTGAACCCCGTTCCAGCAAGGTGTTCGGCGACAGTGTTCCACCACGGTGGGACATTGTATTCCAGCAGGTGTGCTGACTTCATGGGGAGTATTGGGCCCCTGTTTGGTAATCTACCAAACAAGGACGCATGAACTGAACATTCAGTCAACGTCTCCCAATGGGCACGATTCCCTAAATTCGCCCCGCTGCCTTGCGGGTAGGTTATTTAGCCAAATGCTCGGGGTGGAATCCCCTAAGTCAACTCCCTACTCCGGCTTGGGCAACCGGGTAGTATCACGCCCTCTCGCAAAACCATGGACAGTATCACAACTTGCTCATCAGCCGCTGTTTCTGCTACTCACTTGCACGCGACTTCATCACACGCCAATTATTTGTTTGTTAACAATCCTCACTTTCCATTACCCGATTCATATGCTCAACAATCTGGCTTCGATTCCAGTTGCGCCGCAGACCAACAGGTTCAACCTATGGCTCTCCTTCGTCCTCGATCCTCGTTCCGTCTGGCGTGCTTCAACATCCGGACACTCATGCAGATTGGACAGCAAGCCGGTCTAGCGCGCACTTTAGATTCCCTAGACATTGATGTCTGCTGCCTTTCAGAAACTTGATTTCAAGATCTCAGCACCGTGCCTACACTGACATCCCCCACTGACCACGAAGCCAGATATCACCTGCGTCTTTCTAGAGATCCAGACGCAGCCTCAGCGGGTCTGGCTGGTGTAGGTATAGCACTAAGTGAAAAGGCCGAGGTGGCACTACTGGACCGGTTCCCGATTAACAGCCGACCAGGTGCAGTTCGGCTTCGGAGTTCGTGTACAATCAACAAGCACGGCGAAGAGAGGCACAACTTGTTTGTGATCTCTGTGTACCCTCCAACAGACTGCAGTGGCGACTCGGTCAAGGACGAATTCTACCGGGATCTACAACTGCTCCTGACTAATGCTACAAATTCGGATGCCGTTATCCTTGCTGGGGATTTCAATGCACGCATCGGGCGCGTGTTACCATACGAACGCCACCTTGGTGGTCATCGCTCGCTCGATGAGAGCCGCTCTGATAACGAAGAGAGACTTCTCACATTGTGCGAAGACAACCGTCTGTTTCTTTCCAGCACTAACTTCAGGCGTACGAAGAAGCGTTCCGCAACGTAGCGTCCCCCTTCGCCAACACAAACGTCGTCTCAAATTGATCACATTACAATTAGCTTCAGATGGCGAGGCAGCGTACTGGACTGCAGGTCCTTTTGGTCCACCTTCGTTGACTCAGATCATGCTCTGGTCTGCGCGAAAATCTGTATGTGTTTTGGAGGATCCCGAAACACGAAGCACCGCAAGGTTGATGTAAACAGATTAACTGATTCCTCTGTCCAGACCAGCTATCAGTCTTCATTGACATATGCACTCAGTTGCAATCCACCGCAAGAAGTGGAACAACACTGGACTTGTGTACGGAAGGCGATGACCATTTCCGGACAGTCATGCTGCGGCCAAACTCGACGCCCCTTGAAGGATTGGATCTCTGCTCGTTCTCTGGAGCTGTTCGAACGCCGAAAAGACATCCCCACGGAAGCAGATTGCAACAAGCAGCGCCGTCCTGCCAACCGGCTGCTCAAGCAAAGCCTACGCAAGGATCGCGAGACATGGTGGTCTGAGCGTGCTTTAGAGATGGAGACCGCTGCTCTCTCTGGCAACGCTCGCACGCTTTTCCAACTCATTCGGTCCACTGGCCTTAGGATGCCTGGTGTCATTGAGGTCATTTGTGAGGTGGATGAGTCTCCGATCACCAACCAACTGAGGCGTATGGACCGTTGGGCCGAGCACTTTCACTCGCAGTTCAACTGGCCTCCACCATCCATCAATACATGCAGTACACGGTTGTCCACTATGGCTCATCCCTCTGAATCCACCCAGCGAAGAGGAAGTCTGCCTCGAGATTCGACGCTTGAAGGGCTTCAAGGCTGCCGGCTTAGACAGACTTCCTCCGGAGCTATTCCAGTACGGCGGTGTGGCGATCATTAACTAGCTGACCGCGCTATTGGCAAAAATGTGGCATGAAGTGAAAGTGCCTTCCTCTTAGGGCGAATCAATCCTTATGCTGATTTTCAAGAAAGGTGCTCGCACTTCATGCGCAAATCATTGCGGGATTAGTCTTATTTCGGTTGCCTCTAAGCTAATGGCATCCATGCTGCTTCGCAGGCTATCCCCAGTACGTGAATCATACTACCGTGCAGAACAAGCTGGTTTCCGTCCTAGCCGCAGATGCATGGATCAAATCTTCAGGCTCCGCCAACTCCTCGAATATCGCCACATTTATCACAGGCCCACTATTGTTGAATTTCTAGACATACGTGCCGCGTTTGACTCCGTTGATGGACCAGCTTTATGGCGTTGCTTAGTAAAGAAAGGAGTGCCAGAGAAATATACCGCCATCTTACGAGCATTTTACCTTCATACATCCGGCAGAGTGAGGGTCTATGGCAAGCTTTCCTCGCAATTCACACACAACAGCGGTGTGCGACAGGGCTGCCCTATGTCCCCATTGCTCTTCAACTTCGCAATCGAAGACGTTCTGTCGAATGCCTTAGATGGTTTCCAACATTTTGGCTTAGAGATTCTACTGGGTGAGCGCGCGACCGACTTAGATTATGCTAATGATATCGCCTTACTTGGTGACGATCCTCAGCGTATGCAACTCATTCTGGATCGTTTGGCGGTTGAAGCATCTAAGTATGACATGAGCTTCGCTCCATCGAAGTGTAATATTCTGCTCAAGGATTTGATTTCATCTGCTCCCGTACTCACTCTCGAAGGTGCACAATTTGAACAGGTAGATAGTTTCGTCTACCTCGGGAGCTTTGTTTCTGCTGACCGCACTATCAACAAAGAAGTCCATCTTCGTATCGCTAAAGCTCGATCAGCATTTGTCAACCTGAGGCACTTGCGGCGTCGTCGCGACGTCTCATTCTCACTAAAGGGCCACGTTTACAGAGCATCAGTTCGTTCAGTATTGTTGTATGTGTGCGAGTCCTGGACGATTCACGTGGAATACATGCATCGTCTTTCTGCCTTCCATAACGGTTGCTTAAGGAGGATCGCTCGTGTTTGGTGGCAACATCTAGTTAATAGTAATGACGTTCGACGTCGCACCTTGGGAAATGCGAGTATTCCCTTCAACAAACTGGTTTTGTTACGCTAGTTAAGATGGCTCGGTTACGTCCTACGCATGGCACCTGAGCGTCTACCGCGTCGCTCTCTATTTGCTCGTCAAGGACCTGGCTGGTGGCGACCGCGTGGTGGTCAGCCTTCCACTTTCGGCAGCACATGAAATCGCTGACGTCGTGTCTAGCCGCTGTTGGATCCGTACGTCTTCCAGGATGGGGACCAAAAGATGAGGAATGCCATTGGCTTAGCAATCTTGAAGATATGGCCCGCAACCGGAATCAGTGGAGGAATTGTGTACAGTATTCTACTGATTCACATATTTAATATTCCAAACATTAAAATGACAAAAAAGAACAAAAGCGGCATGTGAAAAACAAACTAAAAATGTTTTGTTCTAATTTTTATCAAAATGTTCCATTCTTCCTGCGGCATATTAGTTGAAGTGTGTTGCTCACCTTCAACTAGCATGCCACGATGATTATGACGCCATGAATTTTGCTTATCTGTTGATTCCCATGGTTTTCTGACGGCTCTGTGTCTAGTTAATAGAATGTTGAGAATACATACATACATATATCTGCACATTCACCACATGCAAGACCATGGAGGACGAGCCGCAGTATATCGCGGTTGGATATCAGCGGTCTGCTGCCCTCACCCATGGCTCAGTGGCATTAGTCGTTGACAAGCAAGAGTAAGATCGTTGGTTCGAATCCGGCAGGATTCGGCGGGTGCGCGCTACTGACGAGTCCCAATAGGACGAAACCCCCGTCTAGCGCTTTCCTGGATGTGTGGTGGCTGTCTGCCTGTATCTGACTGCGAGGAAACTACACAGAAAGGAGTCAGGCTTATGCTGGCCTGAAAAGGCTCCAGAGGCTGGCTTTTCGACCTTTTTGGGTCTCATCAATGGTGCACCTCCCAGTAATAGAATCTGATTTGTTTAATAATTTGGCCATATTAGGTTCCACTCAGACGTAGTTAGCAACCGTTGGGATACAGAATACCACCCACCGACAAGTTTGGCACTTGCTCCATACATATATCTTTAGCCTGAGACATGCTAGGTTTGCGCTGGTTCAGCGAATCAAGTGGAACTGAAGTTACCAGGACAAAAGCCCAGTATCATTTGTTGGGGTCATTTTATTCGTGGATAATCGATCACACTTTACATCGAATGCCTTTGTGCACAAGGGTCTACTACAGGCGACTTCGGAATCAGATTTTCTGCAACTTGAACTTTTCTGAGGATTTTGAGTACCAGAAAGCACGAGGTAAAATATCCATGGTTATTATATCACACAAGAGGTTTATATTCTCAGCCGAGTTGAAGATTTTAAATTCCTCACTAGTCCCTTCCTGGATCATTGTAGCATAATCTCTAGCAACATGATGAAATCTGACAGAAAAGTGAAAGGGAAGATACAGCTGTTAGTTACGTAACATTTATTAGGCAAGATGTATACCACGATCTATCGGGAGCGGTGCCAGCAACGTTAACACTATCCGCTTTGGTTGCGAGAACTAAAGCATAGCTTATTATTGCTGTAAAACCTGATTTGTGGTAATATCCATCACGGTCTACCCAAATTAACACTGCAACACAGTTCTACGTGGAAGCTTACTAACAAAGTGTTTACCCTGTTTACACCACGATGCAGGACAAAGGTGCAGTCGAACTTCCTTCTAATCCGATGTACAGTTCTGTGGAATTGGCTGCCAATGACAATAAGGTCCTGTGAGTCTGTGCAATCATTTCGTGGTAAGCTTGGAAACTACCTCGACCTAGACACCAGTAGGCTACTTTGTTCGTGGGAAATATCACCTGACGATCTTGGGTTCAACTGTTTGCCGAGCTTCGCAATTGATATGCAAACGTTTCATCAACACACGACGTGATTTCCTCAGTGAGCTTCTGGGTCAAACATCTGACCCAGAGGAAGCGCACTGAGGAAGCCACCTACGGAATAAGGTTTCCTCTACCTAATAGCTGGATCAGGAAACTACTCAGAGATACAACGGCGGCCGTACACACTCTAGACGCAGGACACGAGATTGACTGGGACAACGTCGAGATAATTAAGAGGATTACCAGCAACAAGCCAGTGGTTGATTTTTGATGCAAGTGTGATTACTAAGACTAAGCACTCTGTGAACAGAATGGAGGTGGTGGACTAATCAGACAAAATATTTCGGCGGACGAGCTCAAGTGGGAGCGTGGAACAGCGGCTGTGAGAATAGGAGTGCAACACATGTGGGCGACCAGCGAAGCGGATCTATGAGAAACGCTCGATGCCTGTTTTTATACTAGATTGACCATTTGACCTATTGACATGTAACTCTATTATCGAGTGATTCGTGTCTCTATTGCACTCTTCATATTTCTTTCCTATAATAGTTGCTAAGCCAATTGTTATCCGGTCAACCTTATCCGGTGAATCTCTTGCTTCAAGTAGGAAATTTTTCCCTAGTATACACCTACAGAAACCGATATTATTCAATTCATTTTGGAATCAGTAGATGCCAGTCTGTTCGAATCAAATTTTGAAATCCTGAACAGAATTGCTTGTGAAGTTGAGTAGCACCCAGGTAGCTTTCCGTCCAAAAACCGTGCGATAACATTCATTGCTTGGTTATGAACATCACCGTGCAGTTCAAATTTTGCGAGGTGCTACAACGCTTGCTGCCTAGCTGACAAAATGTTTTCCGCTAGTAAAAGTTTGATCCAGCTTTTTGCTTTACCCAATGAAGGTGTGGGCCGATAAGGACGTTGATGGTATGCGCTGTTTGTCTACCGCTCCTACAAATAAGAAAAAGCTACTTATAGCCACCTTTATTTTAGTAAGTGATCAGCTGTTCATATATGCAACCATTTGTCTACCTCGGTTATATGCTGGTAGCTTAAAGACTTATGCGGTCATTTCGAGCTAACGTGAGAAACAGTCGCGCTGACAATGGATCAAAATTTTGTAGCCACTAATCCATGACATAAAGCATTCCAGAACTACACCTTACAATCCTGAAGCCAATGGCATTGTCGAGCGGATAAACTGATCCCTAAAGAATGCCATACAGGCCATGCCATAGGGTTGGTCGGATTGGGAAGCTGCTGTCTTAACTGCTGTAGTTACTTACAGGACTTGTGACCACAGGGCCACCGGAAGAAGGCCGGCGACGCTGATATTTGTAAGGTCAATTCGCAGCAAACTAAATGTTGCACATAACTTGTCCTCTGCGGGACGTGCAAAAGTTCCAATCACGTAGCACATTACCAGCATTGCTACACCAGGTTGTCAATTCTTATACAGCCTGGTGTACATGTTCGCGTTAAATACGGGCTACGCCTATAACAGTTCCGGCTCTATCCGCATCGTTGCGAATAACTTTGCGACTAGGTCCAGGGACCTGTCGATTGAAAAACCGCCTAAGTTCCAAAGCAAGTCTGTTACACACGGCCCATCTACCAGATACCCAGTCTCAAACTATGCGTGAAAACCAGGTTGAAGCGCCGCTACCGCGAACTCAGTATCGTGGGCCTGCTAGACTTTCGAATCATGTAGATCGATAGGAGCCCGCATGACGCGGCTCTTTCTTGGCTGGCTGAAAACCAGAAACTTTTCTCATTTGCTGTGTAAAATCCGGACAGTTAATGTTGATTATTTTGTGTGTTAAGTCTGTTTTCCTCTGGATCATGTACCGATACACATCCTGCTTTTTGTTGTCTTCTTGCTAAAACACCGCCAATTAAGCTATACTTCCTGTTGTAAAGCTGCCTTCGTACTGCTGCACTGCTGCTATACTGCGCCTGCGAGACTACGACCACCAGGTTGCTCAGTCATGTGCCCAACCAACCGACGGGATACGGAAAGCCAAGGCTCGGTAAACACGGTCTATTCTACACCATGGGTCAGTTCTATTTATTGGCGAACGAAACATACTAATTTTGGAAGCGTTTGGCTCTCAGCCAATATGAGCTAATTCCGTCCCACGGATTTTCCATATTTGGCGGAATGGTTCGCCTTCGTTGACTCGGGCTTGTATTTGCTCGCCAATCAGTTCGCACCCGATTCCCAACTTGGGCAAAACAGTCGAAGTTCGTTCCACGCTCGTGCTGGTGACCTTCGCATGCAGCAGACGGCTCAGGTGCTCCTCGGTAAGCCTGTACGCGGTATCGTATCAGGACATTGGCTCCGCTTACCTCTCTATTACTTTCATCCTCAGGAAAATGATGGTACGTCACATAAAGTGCAGCACTGTAGACTTTTTGAGGACGCAAAATTTTAGCAGCGCAGTACAACATGACTTCCTATACTCACAATCCATCATCATCATCATTACACGTTAGCTGGAGGTGGAAAACACCTCAGCTATTGTGCCGCAATACAAGAGAAAAGAAATGGAAAACAGTGGCACGAATGCTGAGTCCCCAGTAACGGATGGACATCGTTCCGGAGAGCTAACAGCTGGCTGCCGTAAAAGAGAATCGTATTACGCCTAACAGGTGAGATCGTGATTGGAGGGGGATACTAAACAGGAGGGGGATGGACAAAGGAAATCACAACACAAACGCCATTGGTGCCGGCTCCTAGCCATATCAGCAAGTGTGTCCAAACAAACGTGTTCACCGTCCTTAGGACCCCAGCCAGGCAGTCGGGATGCACCAACCGACGCCAACTTCGAAGTGAGGGTTTTCATTTCTCTCGACCAAGTCATCACTTGGCCTCCCCTCCTCCTCTTCCAACCGCACCCACAACGCGCAAACAATGCACGTCGCGGGAGTCGGTGTGCTGGCATGCGCAACATGTGGCCCAGCCAACGGAGACTAGTGCGTGATATAATGGTGCCGAGCGGTTCACTCGCTCTTCTGCACCAAATACGCGACGTCGAACACGCTCATTGCTCACGCGGTGCTCCCACCAGACATGAGCTAAGCTGCGAAGGCACCGATGATCGAATGTGACGAGCCTCTTCATGTCTGCCGACCTGATGGGCCAGGTTTCACAACCATATAGGAGAGTTGAACGGACGGCTGCGTTGTAAACTCTGCCCTTCAGGGCGAGAGTAATGTCGCGTCTGCGCCACAGGTGGCGGAGATTGGCAAAAGCACCTCGAGCTTTTGCTACACGGTTCATAACCTCATCTCCAATCACACCGGTGCTAATAAAGCTGCCCAATACTCACAATCCTACATAACAAGTCGGATCGATGTTCTCAATCTTCTGATTAGTTCCTTCCCTGTCGGGTCTTCAGCTATAGTCGTCTTCCTTGAGTTGAAAAAAGCATTTACTCGCGTTCCACTTGCTTTACTCTTGTCAAAACTAACAACGCATGACATAGATAACACTTTACTATCATTGTTCGTTTCGTAATTCACGAATAGAACCCATATTTTCCAGGTTCAAACTGCTACAAGTCGCCCAAGTCAGTCACTAGTAGCGTGATACAAGGCAACGTCCAGGGCGGTGTATTATTCCTACTATTTTTGGATCACAGTTATGACGTATTTATCTTTGGCAAACCCTTGATACTTGCTGAGGGTTTAAAATATGTTTCCACGTTTAATCCCACTGAGGTCTGTGATATCTAAAGTGCAATCCAAAGTGAAGTACATACGCTCGATTCATGGTGTTTGTCACGTATGCACTTGCATATTACTCGTGAACGCATGCGCTCATATGTTTGTTTAACAATGTCGTTGCCTTATCTTCCTTATTTCATTGGGGATTCCTTTCGGCTTTTCTAGCCGCTGTAATGTAGGGAAGTTCCATTAAACGGTTCCGTACTACGCCTGTGCGTTATGCTTCATCCAGCGACTACGGGCCATATTTAACCTTCTGGCGACAGAATTAAACTGCTGCGATGTTGCAACTTCCTACACTATTTTGGAATATTCCTTCTGCAAAATCAACACTGACTACCTGGAACCACCAAAAAAGCACATTTTGGATTATTTTGAGCTATTACCTGTTTTGAAACCAATTACGCTACTCTCAAAGAGCCAAAAAATCAAATTACTACGACAATTTCTGGGGGATGAAAGTCAAAGACATTTCGATCTCCCCCATGTCGGTGAAAAGGCGACACACAACAGCGGCGCTAGGAGCCCTCACGGATTATGGGTTTCACGAATGAAGGCATACACTGCCCGGTGTTCTTCCTCTACCATCCCTCAAAACCTTTTAAAAATCTCACTGATTTTCTTGCGAAGATCCTGCAAAACCTACCAGAATGTCGGTATAGTGGTATTCCAGCCACGAAGTTCGAAGGACCGATGGGTATTGTAGGAAGATGAGACTAAGGTGAGCTAGAAGGCCTGCAAGATTGTTCGGAAGCTGGAGAATGTCCATAAATATTAAGTAACTTTTCGCAGCAACCTCATACAGACAATTCAGGTGATCAACCGATACTGTCTGAAATGCCACTTAGCTGTTACCGATGTGGAAATCAGTATTCCTTATTTGAGGAATGTCATCATAAACATTAGCTGCCGCTAGCGTGGAAAATTAGGACACGGCCCGAGTTTACTGATCAAAAGCTTGCACAGCCGCGACATCACCTTTTCCCAAGAAACCCGTGAAGATCGCCCAGTCTATAGACGAAGATGACCGGCTAAACACCATCTGCAACGCAACGTCCAGAATCTGTATTATAGAATCCCCCTACACTGTGCAAATGGAACTAGAAGTTCACTTAGTCACAATGGAAGTTGAGACCAGTGCCTCAGTTACCATTAGCAGTGCCGCATCAGTTAAAAGATTATCCAACTTGCCCCCTTGTGAATCAAATTTGCGAACGTACACCGGGTAACCGATACCAGTGCTGTGAAGTGTTCTGTTCGAGTTAATTTTCATGGGGGAGATACGACCCTTACAGGCATACGTTGTGGCGAAGAAGTGCCCAAGGTTAGCGGAGGGCAACTGGATGAAACGCCTTTCTGCTACGGTAGAGACAGTAAACTTCCTGTCCATTAAGCAGAGCTTGGAGTATGTGCTAAACAACTAATCTGCGATTTTTCGTGGTAGACTGTGAAAGGCGAAAGGGTGTCAGGTTGCTAGCAAATTACATCTGGAAGCAGCCACGTTGCCTCGGAACCCTTACCCTACCTTATCCCTTGAGATCAAAGGGGGAAGACGTGATAAACTCATTGCAATTAGCACGAACAATCGAGCGAGTCCAATACAGTAAGTGAGAGCTCCATTAGTTCCTGTTCTGAAGTCGGATGATTCTGTGTGTATTTGCCGAGAATATAAAATAACGGTTAATCGTTATTTACTTCCAAATAAATTCAAGACAAGCCTAGGGAGAAATTGTTACCTTCTTAGGTATGGCTCCATTTGGAATAAGCTGCCAAAAGTGATTAAATATAGTAAGCATTTTTGCATGTTCCAGAAAAGGATAAAGATTTGTCTGTCAACTGACAAAGTGAAATGGATCTTGAAAATCCAACTTGATGATGAAAAGCTGTATGAAGAAGGTCAGGATCATGTATGATACGAAAGAAAATTGACTCGAAACGTATTCAACAAATGCACCAGATCAAAAATGATCATCTAAGTTGAGGTGCTACAACCTCTTATTATGCTATTATTTAATGCAACCTCCTATGCGGTTTACTCCTTTCAAACGTAATTCATGCCAACTGTCTTTTGATCTAAAACCGGGAGTAAAATTATTTACTTGTATGGGACCAGGAACTACCTTCGTATTCCTCCACACAAATTGACTAATCCGTAAGATTTGTTCTGCGATCCTCTACGCTACATTTGTTCTGCAATGCTAACCATTCCCCCTTTTTTGATGGAGTCAACAGTCCATAAACTTATACCGGAATTCAGTAATGTCAATAACGGATTCCATATTTGAGTTTTTACCTTTGTAAGAAGCGTACAGTTATCTGCCTCCGGGTGTCACGCCGCACAACTTCATCGTATGATCGGCTCGATACATTTTTACGCTGATGTAAAAAGCATACCTGCTTATTTTTGACATTAACAATATAATACCCACTTCACACAAGTTTTCTTCTTTTACATTCTTCCTTATTTCCTTGTTGGCTACCGCTGGGCTGATCTCCTGAGGCGTCGGATTATGGCTTCCAGCTTATAAAAGACTACCTACGCAAGGCACGTTGTCCCCAACTGACTGGCGTACAAATGATGCCCCATAATTGATCCGCATGGCGGACCGAGCTAAGCTTCATCGCCAATAATAATGTATAAAGGAAGCCCTAAAAAGAACAGAACATATGATAAACAGGTGATGGCTCATATGCTACTATGCCACACCGGCACGCGGCCAGGTATAGCATGGAAGTGCGGGCGGTAAATTTTGAGGAAATACCTCGCATTGAAGCAAGTCCCTTGGGGATGGTTCCACGAGTGGCCGCATTACTTTAACCGGACATTTGTTTGAATCTGCATTTGTTATTGTTCCTGGCTTTTTAATTTCTTTAATACCTTAAACCTGCCAATTAGTTTAATTCCTGTTTTAAATCCATTGTGAAAACCGTGAACAAATTAACTAGTTTGTTTGATCATGCTGTACGCATTGATCAGACCACATAGTTGGAGTGCACCCCGCATCGCCTAGGAACATCCAATTGCTTTCTTTAATTATTTATTTAGTTATCCATTATCTCGGCTGGATCTGTATGCGATGTTGGCAGGCGAACAAAAGTTCACCCTGATCGAGCTCAGTCACGCTTAATTGCACATTGAGCTAGACGAGACCTTGCGCTCATGCACTGCGATAAGTATTCACTTTGGCCTATTTCAATACAAACCCCTGCCCTACGGAATCAGTTCAGCCCCGGCGACATTTCAAAAGATTCATGACAACCTGATAAAGACATTGCATTCACTTGCGCCCATCTTTAGGAAATTCTGCTTGCAGGACACACAGCTTCTGAAAATCTAAAACGGTCGCTGTGCTCGAACGTCTACAACTGAGTGGACTCAAAATGTAGAAGTCCTAGAGTAAGTTCATATCAGATTCCGTCCATTACCTGAGTTACCGTCTGGATAAAAACGGATTACACGTGTTAGAAGATAAAGTAAAGCCCATGCTTGTCTCACAGAAACTCAAAATCAAAACCGAACTCCGGTCGATTGGGGCTTCTCTCACTCTCCTCGCGTCTTGTCTAACGCCTCAACAGTATTTGCGCCTTTGCACGAACAGTTGCACAAGGAGAAGTCCTGTACTTGGGGTCCGTATCAAAGAGGATCCTTCACAGATGCAACAGGAATGTTCAGCACCTCCTCGTGCTCGTGCATTTCGATCCGAGCCGGCCTCTAGTGCTGCAGTGTGATGCTTCCCCACGAGGAGTAGGCATAGTCCTTTACCACCGGACGAATGCCGGTTCTCTTCACCCAATCGCTTTTGTTTCTCATACCCTGCAACCGGTCGAAAGAAATTACTCCTAACTGGACAGAGAGGCCACAGTCATTATTTTCGGAGTCAAGTACTTCCACCAGAACGTTTGGGGAAGACAGATTGATATCCCCACCAACCATAAATTACTTCTTTCACTTCCGGGTCAGGAGAATGGGATCCAACAGTTGTCTTCGCTTCGAATGCAAGGGTAGGCGCTACTTTTGAGCGCCTATAACTACAAACTTCAAAATTAAACGGAGCATGTGATACCACTGCCGATGCACTTAGTCGCCTCCCGCAGCAGCACGGCATAAAAACGAACAGTGAATCCATGGAGTTTATTAATCCGATGCAGCATCTTGAAAATGCAACCATTCGGAGTGACATGGTCCGGTTTCTCTCGGCCCAGCACCCTGTGTTGTTGATGGCGAAACGATCCTCGATGAGCGGATAGCCTACAAGCACGTCAGACGTATGGAAACCATTCACCTGTCGCAGTAATGATTTGATTCTATACGACGGCTGTATAGTTCGAGGCTGGCGCATAGTTTCTCCAGACGAACTACGACCTCAGTTGCTGAGATAGCTGCATGACGCACACCCTGGCGTGCACAGGATGAAGGCACTGGTACGTGGTAACGCTTGGTGACCGAGCATGGACCGGGATATAGTGCAGTGCTGAAAAATTGCGAACAATATAAGAAATATCAAAGTCAAAAGTCGCCCGAACCGATACATTCATGGCGTTGGCCGAAGATGCCCTGGCCGCGGGTAGAGGCTGATTAATTTGACCGGATCAATGGGTTGATGTGTCTGGTTTTGATTGATGCCCATTCTAAATGGATAGAAGTACATCCAGTTACATATGCGACTTCCGTGGAGACAGTTGCAAAAATGCACTCCATATTCGCCATTTTTGGTAATTTGGAGACGGTATGTAGCGACTACGGAACATCGTTTACCAGGGAGGAGTTTCAACACTTCTTGTGTTAGAGCGGAATACAGCAGATCTAGTCTGTGCCGTGCCATCCCGTGTCATCCATCCAGACAGTTAAACAGTCTTCACAAGCAGACACATGGAACTCTACAAAATAAATTGAATCGCCTCCTGTTGTTTTACGGCATAACCCCGACCGAGTCGACAGCGAATTCACCCGCAAATGTTTGCCCGGCCACTAGGAACGAGGCTGCATCTCCTTCTTTCGAACTCTCGAAGGAGAATGTAGGCAAAGGAGGAGAGGATGTGGGAGGAGGACAAGATGTCAGAGGAAATGTGTCTCAATGATCTTGATCCAGTGTATACAAGACTGTTTTACGAAGCAAGCTGGAAACCTGCTACCTTTATGCCCTCAACGCGTAACCAAGCGGAGCTAAAACGGAACGACGGCAGTGTGTTGCGCTTGCAATTTGACCATGTCCGGCCATGCTCAATCGAACTGCAGGAGGGAGATCAACATTCGAATGCTACTGACGCTAAAACGGACGGAGAATCTGCCTAACAAAACATGGTACCGCAACTAGATGCGGAATAACCAAAATTAACACCTTTAAAATGCGCACCTAATCCATTTGATCGGGATCAAATCGGAGTCTGCTGATTTTACCAGGGAAGAGAGGGGTGCTATGTATGCACTTGAATATTGATCGCGAACACAGGCGCTCACAAGGCTGTTTGACAATGACCTTACATTCCTTATTTTATTGGTTTTACGTTTCGGCGTTTCTAGCCGGCTTAACGCTGGAAGGTTTTATTCAACGGTAACCTACCATGCCTACGCGTTCTGTTTCGTCTATCAATTACCAATCAATTATCAATCTAATAGCGTCCTGAAAGGAAAAGGCCATTTTCCTTTAAGAAATGCCACGTGTAAACGTGAAATTGCACCAGGTCTTCTAACTATTCATAATAATCTACTGTTTCAATGCCATGCCATCCGCTATCTAGGGATACATTGCTCGAACACGGCGAACTTCGCTGAGCACGCCGGATGTAATACAGCTTATGCTCGTTAGAGCGTCGGGCTTCTGCTCAAATATTTCGCTGGGAAATGGTCAATTAACGACATGTACACAATACCAAAGCATCCGTTAGCATATCATGTCCCCATAATCTATGGTAATTTTGGAGTGAGTGATTGTATAGCACCAGAGCGAGTGCAACGGTATATCACTAAACTCCTCCTAGATTATGTCACCACCTAGTCATCTATGAATGGAAGCATTACCTTACAATTTGATCCATTCTGGCTGCCACGGAGGAGGCATAACCTTCTTGTCTTTTTTGATACCCTGACCAGAAAAACACATTCATCAAAGCTGGTACTGCAACTAACAGAACCGGCACTGTCTCACACCAGAAACAACGACAACAACAGCAGCAAGAACAAAAACAACGACCACAAGGTTATAGTGAAAGGATCAAGAATAAAGTAGTCACGCAACATTTTTCGTAAATTATATCCCGTAGTATGAAACGGTGAATATGTGAAATCCAGTCATGGATAACTTTTTGAAAGGCTTTACATTCATTTTCTAAGGTTGAAACATTGATTGACACATTGAGATGAAGTATGACGAGTAAATGTCTTAATGAAATTGGAGATAGATGGATATGATTTGAACGCTCGGTTTCTTTTTTGCCGCCCGATTCGATTGGTTCCCCCGCCTTTAGGAGTGGTTTTAAATTATTTTGCCTAAATAAGCAACATTTTCTGTGTAACCTTACATAAAACTTCCCAAGCCAAAATTTTTTCTTAGATATTTTCCATTTTAGTTCTTTCTAGTCATCCTGCACTTTTAAGTAACTTCAGTCTTTTCTGGAAGCCACAACTCGAGTGCATGCTGTAGTTTTCCATGCTACATGAAAATTATTTCAATCTTAATTTCTCTGCTGTTCGAATGGCTTCACCCGATAGCGAAACCCGAAAATCTTCCAGAAACTGCAATGTTACTAACTACTTCGCGCGCTCACTTGTCCCCTTCGATTAATTGTACAAGCTTAAACTGACAAATCTCAGACTATATCTAACTCTGAAGAGGAATATAGCATTTTGCGCATGGTAGTTTCCAATCATTTTCATTAGTTTTCTTTTCTTTTCATAGTTCCTCACTACTGGGCGGATCTCCTGAGGTGATAAATTGAACATTGCAATCAAAATAATAACACCAACGCGATGCGAATTGTCACAGACTCACTGGCGCAGAACTCCAAAAACGCATGTACCGGTTGTTTACAACGACGGCCAAAGAAACAAGTCAACCTGTTGATGATTAATTTACCTTTATGCTACATCAGTACATGGCCAGATGTAGCATGGAGGTGCGGATGAAATCACTCAAACGACTACTCCGCATGAAAACCCGTCCCCAGGATACGGTTGCATGGTTAGTCGTATAGTAGCGACAATGAAGCACTATGTTTATTGGCGCGATCACAAGCTATGTCATCACTCACACAGGCGTACATTAGTGAGTCACGTTTCCTTCCCCCGTTGCACCATATTTCCTGCCTTCCGCTCGCGACACGGCTATGCACTCTTTGAGGTACGGGAAGAATTACTCTGTGCATTTCTCCCCCATAGCTCCGCTTCCACGCGTCCCATTCTGACCGATCCGGAGTTGTTCGATACCTCGTGTTTTGCTTCAAGTTTGAGATATTGCTCTGTTTGTGCTTGTTCCGAGATGATGCAATAACGGCGGTTTTGTCCGATTTATTACGTTCTCAACAAATACTCACCCCGTTTTGCCTGGCTCGGTCTCACTCCCGCGCGCCGCGCTGGTCCCGTTTTTCTCTCATTCCCTCAGCTCTGTGTTGCTTCGCCTGCTCCGCCCCGTTGCACCCGTTTCCCTTTCCGTCCGCTACCGTTTTAGTGGCCTTTCTCTATTTCGGGCAACCACTGTATTCTGCCTCCCTACAGTATTATTTCCATGAACTGCTGATTATGTCTATATTTATTTCTAGGCTCTAGTTTCAGTATAGTTATTACTTTAAATAATTGAACACTACGAAAAGTTCTCCGGGATCTACCTTTTAAATGTCAAAACTCTTTCGGTACCATCGGAGTATGTTGTACGTATTGCTCAGACAACCTATTTGTTCTTTGTATCACACTGACGAGAAATATGCCATCTAGTTATGTATTTCTTTGTTTAATTTATTAGTATGAGGAAGCTGCCTTGATTGATTACGACTGTGATCCAAATTACTTAGCAAAATTTTGCATGCAGCGGTTCAACCAAATGCAAGGACGGCATTGTTTCCTTGATGAATAGTATGAAAAGCTTACCGTGCCAAATCGCATTTGCACAAAGTATATTAGTACAGTAGAACAAAAACCATAATATTCAATAGTAGTCTGCTCGAGCCAATTTTCGTTTTGGCGCACCCACATTCCACTTCCAGGCATCTTCGCACTAGCTCGCACGCATTAACGTACGCCGGCGCAGTTACCTCCTTGCTTGGCACCTTCGTAGTTCCATGCAATCGTGCAAAGTATGCATTACCCAAATAGATCAGCAAGTCAGTCGCTTAGAAATACTACCATGGTTCCCAAACTATGCCTTATCTATGGACTGAATGTATAGCGACCAAACATTGGGGCATGTACGTCAACATGCGCTTGCATAGCTAGCTTGGTTCTAGCTGCGTGGCATCTAGTGGACAATACTAACGTTTTGGTCGCGAACCGAAACCATTGAAGAGTTTTCTTACCCAATGCACTGATGTGCAAATTGGGCGGTCAAAAATTAGTGGAGCGGCCATTCCCGTTGTACGTTCATATGGTAAACAAGAGGGGTTGGATAGCAAAAAACCGCGATATTATGCTATGCGAATGAGGTGAGCACGGCGAAATCAACAGCCAACATAGTTACTTAGTGCTAGCCCGCAAGCCGGAAAAGGTAGGTATCGAAGACGAAAATGTGGTGGATTAAGACAACACGGGAGAAGCAGTGCCGCCAAAAGCCGTTGATTTTCAATGAATGTCGACATTTTCATTACAAATCTGTAAGTTGTCGTACAGTAACCTATACCCTTTACTTAGATTTTGGAAAAGCTTTCAACCTTACGCATCATGGTATGTTGTTCGGCAAGCTTCGACAATACAGGTCTACTGATCTAGTTTTGTGTTGGTTTGCTAACGGGATTAACGAATCTCAAGTATAAATTAGAGTCCGCGCGTGCTACTTGGATGTAATTCGATTCGTGTGCCACATAACGCATGGTTCGGTAGCTGGGCCTCAGTTACTTCTAGCTTTTAGCAAGTAATGTGGTTTTCACCTTCCTACGGTTTTTGGTGAAATAGGGAAGTGACGAGAGATCAATGTACTGGACAACCGAGGAGTCCAACAACACGACATTAGTGCGGTTTCCAATGGGTCGGGGCTAAAGGCGTTGGTATTCAATGTAAACATGCTTCCAGTACAGGCTTAGGAGGCAAACATCTCGTTTGTCTACATGTACATCTATGCGTTTCTGTCGAATCAAGCTATCCTGCTGGTGGCAAAACGATTGGAAGACTTTTGTTGCCCTTTAACTCGCAGGTTATTTGGAAAGAGAAACACCAGCGGAACTGCATTTTCGGCATAATTTCGTGGAGTAGCGAAGAAATGAGCTTCCGAAGGCAGAGTGTAAATCAGAGCAGCTAAGCATACCGACTCGGAACGAATATACTACAACAACCATCTCTCGAACATGACTTGAGTGTCCTGATTCAAGATGACTTAGATTGCTCCAGGCAATCAGAAAATGCCTGGAACACAGGGAACCAACACCTCGGAGTGTTGCGACAGGCGTTTGGACGAATAAACATCGCCAAATTGCTACAAATGCTCAGTGTGTATGTCCTCTCCCATGTCGATTACGTAATTCAAGCCTGGCATCCATGGCTGAAACACGACCTTAACGCATTGAAGAAGCCACAACGTCGGACATCTAAGAACCTAATTGGAATGCGCAATCTTTCATACTAGGAGAGACTGCAACGGTTGGGGATATTCAGTGGAAGGTTTCGCAGACTACGAGGCGACCTGATTATGGCATATTTGATTCTGCGAGACCCACACCATGTGTGCTGCCCTTTACTGCGACTCAGCACTAATACAATCTTGAGGAGCCAATCACAGAAATTTACTGTGCAGTATAACCGCTCGGATTGCCGCAGAAATTTATTTTCCATTCGTGTCTGTCACCCATGGAATGCTCTCCCAGAATCGGTCGTCTCTGCACCGACACTAACGGTATTTAAAAGACGGCTGGACGATGCACTCATCCACACACTTTGTCACTTAACACTACGTCTCGATCCTACACCTGGAGTTTACCATGGAATTATTTGTTGTTAACTGTGGGTGCTGTGAATCTAAGAGGATCGCAGGACCACAGCGGAGCAAACGATAACTCCTCGCTTTCATATTTAAATTATTAACTATTTTACTATTCTTATCATCATTATTGTTATGTCAATATCCCCACCAAGTATCCAATGTGCTTTGTAAAGCAACGTTTCTTAACCCGTATACATTCATTGTTCATTGTTCATT
>CALYDF020000664.1:0-29783 GCA_944474145.2 Dicrocoelium dendriticum | reverse complement strand
CGCTTGTCTCACGGAAGTGAGTTCTCCAAAGGTACGAGGGATATACAGCAACCCACCATCAACGCAGTGCTCCACACGAACATCGTAAGTACAAGCGGCATCAAAAACACAAGACAACATTTCATGGAGCTATATATTAAACAGGACAGAACCTAAGCCGTAGCCTTGCTTCACACCAGAGACAAGTGCAAATTCTTCCGAGGTCTCTCCGAACGGAATCCGCACTGCAATTGCGCCACGTTAGGTTCCACAACCTGACTGAGGAGGCGGTTGAGTAGGATTCGGGCAATCACCTTGCCAACACAACTCAGCAAATTAATGCCACGATAATTCGTGCGGCATTGCTTGCTCCCTTTACACATGTACAGTGGTAGCACAAGGGCATCCTTCAGCTCAGCAGGCACCTTCTCCTCAATCCATACGCGTTGCACCAAGTGGTGCAGCGTAGTCAAAAAAAGGGTCCGCCGTGTTTCAATACTTCAGGCTTAATGCCGTCGGCTCCGGCACATTTACCGTTTCGCAGCTGAGCAATTGCTCTCTGCGTCTCATCCAGTGTCAGCGTGTCCGCCGGACTCGTCCTCACATGGTGCTGCTTCAGGCCGTTCAAAGTCAGAAAGTCGATCTCTGAATGGTTGTTCAGAGACAGTCAAATATTTTTCGCTAGATTTGCATTATGTCTGCAGTCTGTGTGCAGGTAGTGATTAATCTAAAGTCGATCAGCGTCCTAAGCGGCTTCAAAATCGGTTCATACCCCGCCTCCAAGGAGCTAAATAATTCTTTGTGTTGGCGGCGTTCGTGGTTGCATTCCATCTGCTTCGCCTTCTCCGTCCACTATGCATGTTTAATGCGACGGATCTCTCCGGTCAGTCGCCGTCGAAGTTGGCGAAACTGACTACTTTTCCCCAAGTCACTGGAGTCTGCCAAATGTGCAGCAAATTCTACACCTTTCATCGACACTAATGAGCTAATCGTAGCATTTTTCTCATCAAAGTAATTAGACCGCTTACAGTTTGCGCGCTCGATGGTCTCCTCGGCTGCAGCTGTCAACGGTTCACCAATGTGGTGTCAAGGGTCACCAACTGTGTCCATGAAGTTCACATCACACAGGCGTGCAGCCATCACCTTCTCCAGCTCAGTACGTTTCGCCACAGTACCGATGGAGAGAATGTTAAATTTACGCCGGCTCACGGCTGGAATGCAATACATTGATTTACGAAAATATATGTACGGTTTCCTCGGCACCAATTTGTGAGCAATGCCACACTCAGCTCCAAGCAGTACATGTGCCCCGCGCAGTTCACGCATATCAAGTTTAGGTACGATGGTATTGTCGAGCAGGTGAGCGTGACCACTCCGTGGGTGCTTCCAATTAGCTTTATCACGCGCACTCAGTGCAAAACGAGTGTACGCGATGGTCACGTCGTTAGTGGTACACGGTGAGAGCAGCCTGCGACCGTTCACATTCGGTGAACCAATGCCATGCGAACAGATAACATCTGTCCACACGGATGCATCGTGCCTAACACTTGCGTTGAAATCACCTAACAAAATAGTTGGTCGCTCCTCTGCACCGACCATATCACGGATGATAGCTCGGTGTGGAATATATCACCCGTGTCATCAGGAGAATACATGGTCGGACTGTGATGCTTATAAAGGTGGCAAACATACCTCTTTCGGGTCGTAGGCGAACAGTCATCAGTCACACGCTGATGCCTGATGGTTCACCCACCAGCTGGCCATGAAGGCGATCGGATAATGCAAGCTCGACCCCATGTTCACGTGGTGCTGAGGCGAGGATGCCTACCCAGTAGAATGTGTAGCCAACACCTGCTTCGTGCAACTGACCTTGCTCAGCTAGCCAGGTTTCACTGAGCACCGCAATATCCATATTGTAGCGCGCCAGTTCTATCTCGACCAGAGCAGTGCGTCGCTCCTGGAGCTCGCTGGAGTTCCCATCCAGTAGTTTGCGCACGTTTCAGCACCCGATGCTGAGTGCTTTGCACACAGGCATACGACTGCATCGGTGGGCAATCGCACGCGAGGTGGTCGGTGTGCTTGGAAGGTTTGCATAAGGGACTCCAACCAGAGACTTTGGCTCAATAGCCTGACGCACAAGGCAGTGGGGAGCAGATCCAGTTTAAGAGTGTGAATGCAGAGACAGATTGGGATCTGCTTGAGGTCCGTCACGCGCAGCCTTTGAGTAAATGGAACGATTCATATGTGTTTTGCGTCCGTAGTAGGATACGCACCTGCGACTACGGCCAGCCGCAGGTAGGTTTTGGCGGGTTTGCACCAAATTGACCTGGGGCTGCCTGGATTGAAGCGGGCAGTAGCCAACCATTGAACACCCGGAAGTGTATTTCCATCGTCAGAGACAATGCCTAGCGCCCGTGCTTTGCGCCAATCAAGCTGTGTGCTTATAACACGTAGATCTGTTGTCTCCTATGGCTAGGTATTTTGCGAAGAGAGCCATCGACCACTTTCTAACCTCCGAAGATGATGGACTACGATACTGGCAGGGCGCAAACACCTGACGGGGGAACGACTCAGGTCCTCAGCCAAAGCTTTCGACTAAAGGTACACCGGAAAGGCAGCGGGTCTAGCATATGGTCAGTTTACTGACTCATGCGAATTGGTGTCCTGGATCTTAGCAGTGAGTAGGATCTAACCCGCTGGCCACAAGGAGGCATCCAGAACATGAACAAATGGCGTAACAGTAGCAGCAATGGTTCGATCATCTGTCGGGATCTAGCGACTACCAGCCTCAGCGCACCATAGGCTCTCAAAAGGCGCCACAAAAAGTAGTTGCCTAAAATTAGACAAGTAGCTAATTAGATAATTAGATAAGGTTAGATTAGACAACAATGAATTCACTAATATCTAGAGAAGGTTAGACAATTGCTTAAACCGAGTCAGTATTTGCCTTTATATGTTAGAAAAAGCGTTTCATTGGGTCAAACATGATTGTGGTTTATTAAAACTGTTCTAAAGCCTACTTAGAATATATTCTGATAAAATTTACCTTACAAGGTACTGGTTAGTATGCACCCCATTATTTTTGACAACTTATGATCTAATTACTAAAACATCTTATTTACTACTTGTAAAGACATTCGTTACTTTTGCGGTTTTTGGTGCGGTCTCCCATCTTGCAAGTTGACTCCTTGATTAGGTGAAATTGCAAACATTCCAGTTAACTGAATCGTAGAAACGGAACGTTATTTACGTTGCCCTAGATTAGTTCAGCAAGCCCTTAACAGCACATAAAAAGCTAACCCTATGCAACTGTATCAACTGCCATTAAGGACGTTGGAAATGACTTTAGTATATGTGACAACTAGAAACTCCGATTATCATAAAAGCTCCCACGTGCTACGCATCAAATTTACAAGCATAGTCAAACCAATTATCTCGTGAAATTTGCCCACAGGAAAGTAGGAATTCAATACAGCAAATAAATTTATTCGCTATACATATTGTCAGGCTAGTACATATATAAAACTATTTAAAATAGCAACTGGCAATGACAGCTGGGCTAGGGTTCATTCATCTAAACAGGCTGCATTTTCAGTTAGTTGACTTTTCCAATCGAGGAATATAATAACATGGATGAGATCAGAGGGTCACCTGCATTGGTTGAATTTAGATGGAAACAAAGTGAGATCATGACATAGACAAATGTAGGTTTAATGCTAGCGCTCACTGTTAGTACAGCTCCGGTTGCATTGGCCGGACGGCGGTGGTATTGATCGTCAGTATTAGGCGCTTTTTAATCCCGTTTGATTACCGTTTTAGGGCAAAATAGACAATTTTAAAAGTTCCCGTTGCTACACCTGTTGTCCAAACTGGTTCCAATGCTCCAATACAGAGACGGTGATATGTAAAACTATTTGCATCCATAACTGGCGCGTATCGGAACGTCTCATTTCAAGCACCCACTGAAGCAGAGATTTGCCTTGAGCTCCGACAATTGAAACGAGCCAAATCTGCTGGCCCACGCGCACTTCTTCTATAGCTGTTCAAGTTCCCAGCCGAAGTACTTGTCGACCAATTAACATCTGTGTTCCCTAAGATCTGGTGTAAAGAAATAGTTCCTTTCGATTGGGACGAGTCGATTATCGTCACGATCTTTAAGAAATTCGCCCTTACTTAAGCGCTAGCCACTAAGGAATCAGTCTAATGTCCGGTGTTTCCAAGTGTTAACATCCATTTAATCCGTAGACTAAACCCCGATTGGAGAGTTGCGCTTTTCTGAAGAGCAGGCTGGTTTCCGCACCGGTTAAGGGTGTATAGCCTCCTGATTTCACTCCGCCAACTCATGGAAACGCAACAGCTTTATTGCTAGTTCATTATCGTTGTTTTGGGACATTCGAGCAGCTTTCAATTTGGTCGATCGGAAGGCATTATGGTGTTGAGTACAAAGTAATAAAGTACCTGAACAGTCTGTCGCCATCCTTCGCGCATTATATTACAAAGAGGGCTTATGGTAAGCCCTCTTCACATTTTGCCATCACTAGCGGCGTACGACTGGGTTGCCCCATGTCTCAGTTTCTCTTCAACTTTACGATGGAGGATGTCCTCTTAAACCCTGTCAAGGGCTTTCAGTGGCCTAGAACCGTGTGATCGAGTAAGATCATGCTGATGATAGTATCTTGCCTGGTGTTAAAGCACAAAACACACAAGCATTTCTAAACCGCAAAGCGATTGCAGCATGAAAATATGAAATGCCATGGCCCCTACGATATGTTAATTTCTGGTCTTGGATTGGCATCCAGCTGCCCTAGTGCTCACTCTTCAAGGTACACAGCTTGAGCAAGTGGAGGACCTTGTTTACCAGAGAAGCTTTGTTTCTGCTAATGGTATCATTGGAAGGACGTTTCCCTCCGCTTTGCCAAAGCCCGTTTAAAATGCGCCAAATTGAGGCATCTGTAACGACGCCGTGAGGTTTCATTATTGGTATAAAAAGGGGTCTAAAATGCTTGCTTTCGCAAATGCTGCTCTATGGAAGTGAATTCTGGCCGATTCGGGTGATTAATTTACCTCGGATTTCCACCTCTGACAACGGAAGTCTGCGGAGGATAGCTCGGGTGTGGTGGATGGACCACATGCGCAACGATGATGATTGAGAGCGTTTGGTAAGTAAAACGGGACTTCCACAAGACATAGTTTAATAGCTGCGCCAACTTATAAGACTGCGACACGTTTTACGCATTACCGGAACTGTTTTGCCACGAAGTGTTCACTTCGCTCGCTCAGGACTAGGATAAAAGAAATCGCGCGGTGGTCAGCCTACCATGTAGTGAGAAACGATTAAAACGTTCTCTTCCAGTTTAGATGTCGTAGGTACCGTGAGTATACTGGGATAAATAATCAAAGAGGAAGAGTACCGCTCGCTGGAAACTGCTCCGGAAATGGCACCGAAACAGGACCAACAGAACATATAAACAAATGTTCGCCTTGATCATGTATTTACATCTCAAACTTTAAGAAGACAGTAAAAAGAATAAAAGAGCTTTTGGGAAAACGAAAGAACGAATAGTTTTCAAGAAAAACGTCGTTAGTAAATCTCATTCATTTCTTTGTGATCTCTGTGTTAGCTACTTGCATTTCATTGTTTCCGCTGACGTTTTCCATCTACAGACTGCTACTGTACATATTATATATATATCACCTACTGCTTGTAAACAATATTCTGCTAACCGTTCTTCCGAGCTTATGGTGATTCAAGTAAAATGATGCAAGGTAAAATGCGCAAACATGAAAGGAAGTCGGTCCTTAAGATATTGGGAAATAAACAGGGCAGTTGCTGTAAAAACTTATTGTTAGCTAGCAGCAAACAACTAGAATAATGCATTTAGAGGTCTCTTGTTCAAAAAGTCAAACGCGCTATTATTTTAATAGCGGACAGAATGATAAACATTCATTTTCGGCACCGTCACAGTTGTTTCACAGCGGCCACGGATTACAGAATGCACAAGCTCGAAGAAATTGGAGTGACCCTTATTCTGTAGAGTCCTAAGGCCTTGATCCTTTTCGCTTTACAAAGATTCGCGAACACAAAATTTCTTGGTTCAATAATACTGGCAGCAAACTAAGTTTTCTTCATACTTCAACTTACAAAGCTGTTAAATCGTACGTATTGGGTACCCAAATTCCAAAATGTTAGACAGTTCTCTGGAGATTGCGATCATGCAGTCTACTTTGCAGTCCATCCAGAAAAGCTAACCTTCCATCGCTTTAGGTATGCCACGTAAACTCAAATGCCGGGTGCCCGCTATCGCTTTGAATTAGCAGATAAACACCGTCAGTGGTATAATCAGAAAAAATAAACGTAGCATCCTTTTTTCTCAAGTAGGTAGCAGATAACTTGATTTGTGTTCGGATAAGTCAACCATCAATATTGACAAAGAAGAGATCGGCAAGCAATGGCCCAAGGGGCGAATTCATCGATAGTTTATTTAGCCGTCTACAACATCATCCATCAACGAAGAATTGCCTATCAGACGTGCATCGCAACGTCCGTTACTTTAATTTAACCACTGGGCTACGAATATCCATATGGCTAGATGTCATGTATTCGTGGATAAAATTAACGTTTTCTAACAACGGAACAATTGTGAGCAGTGACTCCACGTCAAACGAAAGCATGAATTCTTCATCTGTTCTTACATATTCTGCGTAACAAAAGCGAAGTAATTGTATCAAGCCTTGCCGGTTGCCTCCGTGACATCACTAGTCCAACTGGCTAGCAGAAATATTTGTGGTTATCAACAAACTTTACCTTCTAAAGTTGCGATCGGAAGCGTCCACAAAGGAAATCATACAGCTGTTCATTTAAAGTATCATGGGCTCCGCATACTCCCATATACCAGGCGACAGCTCCTCAGTGGAAGCCATGCTCGGGCGTGAGACACGTCCTCCAAGTATTGCAGTACTCCCTACGGTTAAGCAAGGGCTAATGGCGCCATGTGTGAACAGACGTTTTCTACCTGGGGAGCCGGTGTACGCTTTGGATACAAAGCAAAACCATCAAACGTGGAAACTTACAGTAGCACGATAAATTAAATGCTCTCTGCCGTACGTGGTGTCTTTCAGTACGTTGTCTGTCATACGGAAAGTTTATCAGCGACGCAAACGACGGATCGAAATAACACTTCTACATTCGACTTGCCGCTTGATATAAAGCCGGACACGTTTGAACTACCAAAAATTGTAGGGCGTATTGAACCGACAGATAAGTGCGCAAAGCCATGCGACGGAGTCACTGGAAGTTTTATGCGATATGCTAATCCTATGCAACTATGACGGATGAATCTAACGCTTCAGTCACATAAGTGTGGAGAACATGTTTTCAAAAGGGATAATGGTACAATAAGAAAGTTGCTGCCTTAAACGTATAATGTCCTCCCACAGACCTGACCATAAACTTTACTCTCACCCAATGATGCACTGTGGTTCATATCCATCAGGACAAATCCAGTCCGGAAATCTCCCACCGTAACCTTTACTTGGCTGTGTGGTCCGTTCCATGTGACTTAAGATCTGATATATACACTGTCCGGTGAGGCGAATGTCTTCATACTGACAGCCTTTAGCCCCACTAACCTCAATCATAACACTTAGGTGAGCGAGTATGCAGGATCGCGATGGTGTTCACTTCATGGTTATTAGTCCAAGTTAAGGACGGTGCATAAGAAATCCGTAGACTATGGGAAGAGTGCTTCGCTCCAAAACAATTTCTTTGCATCTGATGGACTGATGGCGTTCTATAGCGATGAACAAGCATACTCCCTAGACTTCCTGTGGAGTCCACTTTAGGATCCGCTTGCCTGTGTTATACTTTAAGCCTTTCGTGTGTGCCCTAAACACGGTGTAATTTTATCTGCCTAGGAGCTGATTACATGCAGGTACATTTTGTGTGGTTACTGGAATCTTCTAAGCGCGTGCGACTCGTAGTTTTTATTGTAGATCAACAGACCATGCCGCTTGCTTGTGTGCTGCGCCCCTGCTACTCAGCTCTGCAGCATGGAACAAAAATTTTATTGAATCAAATTCGATCTTTGGTTTTCATTATAAACAATGAAATGTAAATAGTTGTCATGCCGAAACTCGGCATACCCAGTAATTCACTGGAACTTGTATCGTTTTGACCTTTAGCAAAATGGACACTTTAGACCGTCGCACAACTCACAGCTGTGAGTCGTATTTGGTCATCCACAGTCTGTCAACAAGCGACGAGTTAACTAGTCTGCTGTCCCTGAATATGGGACGGCGAATATTGCCTTACCGTGCACATCCTCCGACGCGATCGTGTTGCGTTGACCAGCATGTTAAAAGCTCTTAGGCGTCAAAGTGCGAAAGAGTCCCGGGACTTATCGAAAAGGGGCACGTCAAGTCAGACCTGCGAATATTGTCAAATAAAGACGGCCTTCGCGTAAATGTAGTGTCTCCAAAACAAGTAAGTCATGCTGAATGGGGTTTCACACTTGTTCGACCATCCCTAACAGATGTGGCAGCGGAGACGAAATGCGCACCGGTCAGCGGTGACTTGTTCGCTTGCACTTTAACATGAAACAATCTAACGGGGCTGGAAAGGGTCAAAATAAAAACGGTGCCGAACACGTCTGGCATGAATATGTTGCAAATATTCCCGTACGCGCGGCTAACGCTATGTGCTGACCAGCACATCAAGTCAGCAGATAGCAATGGAGCTTCGATTACGGGAGTGGGGGCCTACAGCCGAAGTGCATTGCCATTGTCTATATTAGATATATACATATAGACATGACTAAATATAGCATATTTCCTATCTGGTCATCCAACTTGTTGCATTTTGCTTTCCCAGTCATTGCGTAGGGTTAGCTCTATGTTGCGACGGCGAGCAATTTAAGAAGATTCGTTTAATTACGCAAGATTTGTCTTTCATCATCTTTTTATGGTTTGTTACCCTTAGTTTTAGCAACTCGCGATGGAACAACGAGAAACACGCGCAGCCATCATCTGGGTGACGTGATGGCGATTATACGGAAGACTTAAGTGGAAGGCGACGACTGGAAGTTCACGTTCAAGTTCGGATGGGAGTGGAACAATAGGAAAATCCTGTCAGGGTTGCATCCTGGCTGGATCGATGAGCCAGGAATTGATGTGGTGCTCAATGTTTTTGATGGGTGTAAAACGGAACACCCGTATCGCACCATGGCCACCCAGTTAATGCTTACGTTTTCTGCCCTAGCAGTCTCTACTGTAGCAGTAACGTGAAGTAAGGAAAGGATAGGAAGAACAATCAAAGGTATAGAATAAGGAAGTGCCCTCGCGATAAGAAAATAATAACAATGCGTGAAGAAAAGTTGAGCAAAGTAACTAAAATTACGAAGGTTTGGGTTACTCAAGACGATGGAAATGGGTCATGTTGCTACCCAAGAGCGTCAAGTTGCCGCTCAAACCCCTTAATCTTAGATTCCATGATAACACTCCGGAAGAATATTCCAACGCTCGATGACTTGTTGTACCAGCCGGATTTTCTCTCTAATGCGATCGCACCGCAGTTTGTAAAGCTGGAATGATTGACCGCGTAGAACAGACAATCTAGCGGCAATGAATAACCAAGATGAATCTGGACCAACCTTCACAGTTCATATACGGTAGGTTATGATTGGGTCTCCTCAAAGTCTTCGTTAGTGCATTGAATGCATTTCCAAACTAAGTAGACGCTCGAGTTAAGTCCGTCCACGTAATCTCTCGACTAACCTAGTAACCACACGTGAAACCCTGTGTGGCGTGGTTTTGTCCCAGACGAGTCAAAGCGGACAAACCTGGACGCAGTATTCAGGATGAGGTCGAACGAAAGCAGAGAACAGTCTCGTAATGATGCCGCGGGTTAGGACTCCGAACGAACGTCGTATTAACCACAGCATGCCGTAAACTCCTCTTGCAGCCCTACTAAATTTGTTGCCGGAGTGTACTGCGGAAGAGTGTACAAAGCTTAGATCACTTGGCTAGATAAACTGGGGAGTTCGACCCAAGAATGCAACACTTTGTAGGCGGACAACCTCCTGATTTACCAGCAGTAGGCATTAAAATAAACCAGTCCTGAAGCCTATCCAATGATCGATGAATAGCTTCGAAATCCCCAGGAACATTGACAATGTTCCACAGCTTCAGGTCATCAGCAAATAGCAGCGATGGTAACTCAAGCTGCACGGGTAGGACCTTCACGTAGATAGAAACCGCAACGATCCAAGGACCGTGCCCTGCGGCATGCTAAGGAGGACAGAAAGCCAAAAGGACTGGCCCCCTGCTTACCATTACAAACTGTACTCTACCCTCCGAGAAGGAAATCACCTAATTAAGGGCGCGGCCAACTTCCCCATAGGTGCCTGCTTTTGAGCCAGCCTCAAATGGGGTACCTTGTCAATTGCCCTCGAAAGGTCGAGGAAAAGCACGTTCCGTGAATTGGCGTTATCCACTGTATCCGTCCAACTTCCGCGAGCCACCAGTAGATTCGTCAGACATGAAATTTACTTTGAAATCCGTGTTGTACGTTGCTAAGTAAATTAAGGCTACTCATATAACTAGCCAATTAATCTCGCACCAGTTTTTCGAAGAGTTTGACTATTACACTCGTCAGAATAACTGGCCTGTAATTTGCGGGAAGACACCTGTTCCCATTTTTGAGGATGGGACAGGTGACAGCTTCCTTCTAATCCGCAGGTAATAGACATCTGTCAAGCGATTTATAAAACACCATAGCAAGCTGTCCAGTTAGTTCCGCAGCCAAATCATGCAACAGTTTTGGGTGAATTAAATTAGGCCGAGCGGCCTTAGAAGGGTTCAAACCTTGTAATAGCCAGCGAAATTCCGTCAACGCTACAAAAATTCTGATAGTCTTACGCCATCTGGGATTCTACACAACAGCTCAACGGCTGTAAAAGGAATTTCTTTTACAAACACTGCGCAAATTGCATATTATATACGCAGGCTTTGTCATAGTCCGTATGCGCGTGAGTACCGTTAACACGCATCAATATTGGAATTGACATGCTCAAACCGCAGCGCATTTTGAAATAAGCGAGGAATCTTTTCGGATTCTCTACAGCTTCTTCTGTTAATCCTTTCTCGAAATTGAGCCGAGGCTCCGCGAGGTGTTGCATTCACTTATTTCTAGTATTACGGTACCTGCCATATATATCGGTGGACGGAACATCTCCGTATGTCCGCCAAACTCTGGACCGCTTTGTGAGCAGATGCCTGTTAGTGGAGTCTATTCAGGACTGCTGTGCTCGTGCCTCTTTTTTCTTTGTGAATGGTATGAAGAGGCAGACACATTTGTGAGGTAGGACTTAAATTTATCCCAGGCAACTTGGACAGCACCATCGTCTAAAATCTCACAATGGAAAGCTGAAGCCTTTTCTCTCATTGATTGATAGTCTTCGTGCCACATGTTCGGGCGAGACACGACGATACTCTAATAGCGTTTAGAAAGAGTATAACTGGAGAGCGTACAAAAATGATCACGGTCCGTAAGTAATGTCACCAACAAATTCGAGTGACTTATCAAATACAAGGTCTAAGCTAGACGGTAATTGGATGTCCATGTACTTGTTTAGGAGGTCAATGAACTGATGCAAAGGGACTTGAAGCGTAAGCTCAAGTAGCTCAGTGCGGAACGTGCCTGAATCCGCGTAGCAAAATTGATATGGTCAGCAAACCTCCGGGAGTTTTAAGTCGTCCAACATAAAGTCCTTGTTTTCCAATTGGGAGCAAGTGAAGTCAAGTACCACATTTTACAATCTCCCAAGGCTTCTATACACGATGACAACGGTAACATGACCTGAGGATATGCAAATTGCAGCCGAGAGAGATTCAACACGTTTGTCCGTCGACTGAATTGAACACGTCTTTTAACTCCCTAACTTTCTAACTTCTTGTTTAACAGTGAGCTTACGGGGTTAACTGGCTCAATTACGCTTTACTCGGAGGGACCTTCATACCAAAAATTTGGCATCCCTCAGCGTAATTTTAAATACGGCGTCCGAAGACGCTTCATTTTTAAGGTCGATAGCCATCTGGACGAGTGACATGGTGATTGGAGCCATAGGTTGATCTCCGGTGTAAGCGTTCACATTTGCGTTATTGGAGACCGAGCGCGTTGTCGGGAACAGCTCAATCCTAATGCAAAGATCTGAGAGCTCCGAGAACGAACCCTCTACCTTTCGCAGCTGGGTAGCAAAGAATTCATCTCCCACTCGAAATGCCGCGCGGTCTTGCCGACTGCGTCAGCAATGGGCACAACTGAAAAGCTGATATTCGCTCAAGGCTAGCACTGCGTACTTCGCGGTATTTAGGTCAGTACAATGCTGCTCGCACCATCGGTTGCAGGCATCGCACTGCATACCGACGTAATCGTCAGTTACTGGTATATTGTAGCTTAAACCGCCAAAAATTGTAAAAACCTCAGAATCCAAGCCACCTGGAACACAGCCTCGGTGCATTGCCGGACCGAGATAATGGAAAACAGAGTGGAATTATACTAGATATACAATAGTTAAACAACTTTAACAAAAACGCAAAATTGGGCACAGAGAGGGATAAAACTGGAAAATGTCGGAAAACATTAAAAGTATGTTCCAAAGACGTTTTGACGTATACCGCTTTAATCGATCTAAGATACGTTGGATTGGAGGAAATTTGCAATAGTCAAATTCCAATACAAGGGCTTATTCAAACACCGTTTCCCAAACTATTGTAGCTAGAAAGATCGATTACTATGGTCTGCCAAAACACGATTTACCGCGTAGTACTCACTTAATGTTGCATCTGTGTTACAGGTAAAAATGAAGGCCTGTCGCATTTGGCTTAGAAAATTGGAACTGAATGAGCCCAAAATTACTGCTACCGTGACGCCTAGAAGTTTGCTGTCAGAGCTGCACGTTGATTGCATGGTTGAATGGGTTGAATTTTAGCCAACTTTGACGTTAGGAACTTTTGATTACGAATGAAGAATAGTTCAATTAGTAGGTAAGCGTCAGCACCATTGCTCGCCACCAAGACGGTCGGCTGATGACAATGAAGAGGTTGCATTCATTACCGCAGTAAGTGAATACCATAGAGAACAAGAAGCTAAGGATGGTTTACGTCATGTCACTAGTGAGGTTAGAGACTGAAGGACAGTGAGCAGTATGGATGGATGAGACAAACTCCAATCCGTTCTGAGGGCGCACAAGGGATGGATCGGCGCGCAGCACCCGTGTACAGTGTACGGTGGCTAACCATCTGAGACAAAATTCGCACCTAATAAGCGCAATGACTGCGGACGGATTGCTGGGGCCTTCAGTACTGCGGGACACTTATATTAAGCAAATATCTATGCGCTGGTTGCGGCAAACGCTTGATACAAATGGTACACATTATTTGCCAGCTGTGTATTTGTTGTGATAACGCCCTATGTCACATTAAACTGGAACGCATTTTTCAAGGGGAAGCTTACACTCGGGAACACTGGTATGACTCGCACCGTATTCTCTACAACCGAACCCCATTGAAGGGATTTGGAGCATCATTAAAGCTTACGTTAAACAAGACTTGAGGAGGTGATAAAGCGGTACGCTCCAAGAGGATCCTGCTGGTGTTCCGAGCAAGAAGGAGGGAGAAGGAAGATTTTGGAGCCGGTTGTTGCAGAAGTACGCGTTTGCGTAAAAATGAGCTACTGTCAACAAATGCAGCATTACATAAGGCAAAAGTATGCCGCTGGTTTTCGCACACTTGAGCTGTATTTACTTCAACATCACTGATACTTTACACGATAACCGTCTCTTTGGTTTTATGTTTCAAATATCTGTCGGCCCAACCTAATTGATGTACACAGTGGCACTCATTTGACACTGCTTCCAGTCCTGTTTGGTTCCCTCGGACATGGAGGCAATTCGAGTAATTTACGATGACAGCCGTTTCTTGCTGGGTTAGTAACAGGCTGTGATACAGTGGAATCAGCAGTTAACGTCACATATATTGGTTGTGCAGAAAGTCAGTGCGGTGGCTACGTAGCTACGCTGATGACAAATGACCGCGAATAGTTCAACCTGAATCCCGGATTGAGTACATTTAGTCCATTCGTTCATTCTGTAACTAAGATGTGTGTACATCAATCTGAGCGTTACCTGTCACAATTTAGTGTTGTCGGGCTCATAAACATGACCTCCTACGTTCCGGTTGCACCTATGTCCGCCTAGTCCAAATGCCGTCATCCGGTCACCGTGTAGAACAGTACACTAGTAAGGTGCGTGGTTTATGTACCTACTCAAACAAATGAGGCATATGTACCGGTACAACAACTCATAACAGACAAGCCGTAAGGGGTTAAAGTGAGTCATAGTGTTATCCCGACAGCAAGTTTGGTCAGCGCTCTGATTGTGATTATACCGTTTGGACGTACCACGCAGAGGGTATACACAGAGCCTAGAGATGTCAGCATGAATGTCCAAGGGCGGGCTAGACACGAAGTAGGAAATAGTTAATGGACTAGTAAAAGTTCGTATTCAATGGTCCTAAAGGAATTTCAGAGTAAATAAAATGTTTCAACGGCTGCATTCAAAATGCAGGCAGATTCAGCAGTGGACTAATTCGTCCTACAAGTGAATGGGTACGCAGCAAACGCGTACGGATACAACAACATCATATCATGCAAGTAACACATCAGGAAAACCATGGAATTTGTACCTGCAGCAAATCAGCTTGAAACAAACCGACCGTATGTAAGCTAGCAGAGAGATAATCGTCCAATGCTGTGTAAGGCGCCAACGAAAAGCCTAAAGGATAACACAGGCTAACTGAACTTAAGTTGGACTTCACAGGAAGTATAGAGAGAATGCTTGTCCATCTCTATAGAACGCCATCAGTCCATCAGATGCAAACGAATTGTTTCGGGGTGACGCCATCTTCCCATGGTCTACCGATTTCTAATGCATCGTCCTTAAATTGGACTAAGAATCAAGAAGTAAACACCATTGCGATCCTGCATATTCGCTCACCTAAGTGCCATGATTGAGGATAGTGGGGCTAAATGCTCTCAGGACGAAGACATTCGCCTCACCGGACAGTTATATAGCAGATCTTAAGTCACATGGAACGGACCACACAGCCAAGTAAAGGTTACGGTGGGAGAGTTCCGGACTGGATTTGTCCTGATGGATATGAACCACAGTGCATCATTGGGTGAGAGTAAAGTTTATGGTCAGGTCTGTGGGAGGACATTATACGTTTAAGGCAGCAACTTTCTTATTGTACCATTATCCCTTTTGAAAACATGTTCTCCACACTTATGTGGCTGAAGCGGTAGATTCATCCGTAATAGTTGCTTAGGATTAGCATATCGCATAAAACTTCCAGTGACTCCGTCGCATGGCTTTGCGCAATTATCTGTCGGTTCAATACGCCCTACAATTTTTGGTAGTTCAAACGTGTCCGGCTTTATATCACAAGGCAAGACGAATGTAGAAGTGTTATTTCGATCCGTCGTTTGCGTCGCTGAGAAACTTTCCGAATGACAGACAACGTACTGAAAGACACCACGTACGGCAGAGAGCATTTAATTTATCGTGCTACTGTAAGTTTCCACGTTTGATGGTTTTGTTTTGTATCCAAAGCGTACACCGGCTCCCCAGGTAGAAAACGACTGTTAACACATGTCGCCACTATCCTTTGCTTAACCTTAGGGAGTACTACAATACTTAGAGGACGTGTCTCACGCCCGAGCATGGCTTCCACTGAGGAGCTGTCACCTGGTATATGTGTGTATGCGGAGCCCATGAAACTTTAAATGAACAGCTGTATGATTTCCTTTGTGGACGCTTCCGATCGCAACTTTAGAAGGTAACGTTTGTTGATATCCGCAAACGTTTTTGCTAGCTCGTTGGATTGATTATACCATGGAGGCCATCGTCAAGGCTTGATACAATTACACGGGCAACAAACAGTAACACCTTCGGAGATAAGTTGTGAACCGCTCTCAGAAACCAAGGTTTTTGGTGAAACGAACTGTGCAAATAACTGTTGTATTTTCGTAGCGTGGCCGCTGTTATATTAATGTTTATCAGGTATACCCCTGGCCACTTGGTTTGCACATCAATCACAATTTTACAAATCTGGCATTTAGCAGGACGAGGAAAATAAACTTGAATGTTCGTCCACGGCTTAGGGACTGGCATCCAGGATTGGATGAATTTGCTTGGACGTTTCGCTGCTGATGCACATATGATACATATGGCGAAACACTGATGGATAGCGTTGTTCATAAATGAAGGTTAATGAACGTAACTTCTGACTGAGGCTTTAATCCGGGATATTCCGGGATAACATATGTGAAAGTAGCTTAATAACCTTGCCAATGAGGAAGTCCTTTAGAACGCTCTGGATAGTTAAATAAACGCGCTGGCGTTGAACTCCTCTCAATGTAGCCGAGCTGTTGACTTTGGCTTCGCTGATGATATCGTCTTGCTGAGTAAGGGTCTACAAGCCGTCTGACTTGCACGCAACTACGTTTCGATTGAAGCATTAAAAGATTGGTTGATTTGTCCCAATCTAATTGCAAAGCTCTTTTCCAAGAATTTCAGATGCGTGTACTTGCACTCACTCTTAGTGGAGTGACAGTGGAGTTTACGGAGACTTTGGCTCCATGGACGGTTGCATCACAGCCAATGGGTCTAATGAAGACCAGAATTCGTTGCGAACCTCAATTGCTTGCTTTGCTGTCTCTACACTGATGCACTTGTGGCACCGCCAAGGCATCGGTATATCCATCAAAGGACGGGGTTATTATGCGACTGTCCGCGCTATACTGTTGTACGCTTGCGACACTTGGTATGTTGGTATGGCTGACCTGCGCCGTCTCACTGAATTTGAGCACCATTGCTTGCGGTTACTTGTTCGTGTGTGGCAGCTGCACTAATTAGCTAGTGTAGAAGTTAGACAGCAAAGCATGGGTGGATACAGCCATTAGCTGGAGAAGATCGTCCCGCTGCGTCAGCTGTTTTGTCTTGGACACATACTGCGTATGCCGGGTCATCGTGTTCTGCGTCGCGCGTTCGTCGCGGTTGCTGGACAGGCTTGGTGGATAACCTACGACATGGACGAGCCACACCATAATTGTCGAGTGACCCATAATTCCCATGGATTTCACCCAATGTAACTTATGCATGTATGCTACTATGGGCTGTGAAATGAGCAAATCTGACGCAGCCATGTTACAAAATAAAATGCAGTGATACTTTCGTCGTGCACTCTGGGATTTGTGATACGTTTATACAGTCGCACTACTGTGGCTATCAAGTTCTGCGTGTATTTGTTTACTTTGTTACCAGTAGATTGTCAGAAATGAGCTTGAACTGCTGACGTAAGTACTTACTGAATATTCCCGTTCGTTTTCATAGTTCCATTTTAGCGTTATTTCGAAGTACAAATTGGCTATGTCCATTTCAGCAAAGGCAAAGGCATTCACACTTAATGAAATGGTATCAGTGCTTTGACGATGTTAAGAAGGAACCGTTCGCTAACGTTGGCGCAAAACTTCAGAGTAAGAAGAAAACAAATCCATGTAATAAAAAACGGTTTTCGATTGAATTTGTGTACCACACACCAAGGCTGAAAAGAAAGAATGATAGAACAATGGGTTAAGAATACTTGAACACACCTTGCTCGAAATAATGCCATTCGGCACTAACGGGAAAATCCCATTATCTGGACACGTAATTCAAGAACGCGCATTACACTTCACAAGAGAATTGCAAACCACAGAACTTACATCATCAAACAGTTAGCTAAAGGCTTTCATCAGTAGACGACCTTGTGCTTGTTAAACAATCAGGTGAAAGCGGTGACTCAGCTATATGTGCTGCCTTCGATTAGGCAGAATATTGCCCGCAATATATTTCGGCTACACAGTTCAAGACGATTATTTCACATGAAACTGTTTTGCTATTCAAAACCACGTCGGATAAAGACTTTGTGTAAAAGGATAGAAATGCGCAGGTGGGAAAGGTAGAAAGACACGTACCACAGTTATGTTGTGCACTACCACACTGGGGCCGCGAGAGCCAGCTGCAGTAATTTAGAAATCATACAACACTTGTATTTTTGAAATAGCAAAATAAAAACGTATATGCATTTTACAAGGATAATAAAAATGCATGGATGAGTGTAGCTACCTCCGAACTTTAAACAGCAAAATACAGAAAATCCTAACATCATCTATCTCGACAATGCCGTTGCCTTAGCTAACTACACCTACTTAATATCCAATTGCAGTTTCTGTTATCACGACAACCTGTTAATTAAACCCAACGACCAGGGTGTCATTCAGGCGCTTAAATCGAATTTTAGGAAATGTACAACTTCTGCAGCTTACAAGGATCATGGAATCCCACAAAGTAATGTCCGGAGCTGCTTTCGTGAAACGTGTAAATTTATTAGACGTCGTGTTCTACATAACGTCTACCAGGAAGCAGGTGCAAAACTCAACTACCTCTGCTTTTTAATGCGGAGTTTCCTTGTACTGCAGAAATAGATTCTGAGCGAACAATGCATACTTGACCTGAGACATATGAGCAAATGGTGCCTTCTTTCAACGCGATTGCTTTGAATACTCTCTAAGAGAAATTGTTTAGATGCAAACTGTCTGATACTCATTTGGTTAATTCTAATTTCCAAACCATGTCACACAACAAAATTTAACTGGGACCTGCTAACTACAACAATTTTAGCAGCTTAGGATGTGGATATTAATTCAGACTACCAACAGGAACAGGATTCTATGAACGATTTGAAAAAGCATACATTCACAGACGCACAGGGTAAAGTTGATATTTCGCGCTCCTTCGCAATGTATACAGAAAACACAGGTATGCTTGCATTTATTCGGGAGGTGAAGAAAAAAGTATATTAGTTTCATATCAATTGCAACGCAGGAAAATACTACATTTGATTTTTTCGTCTTGTGGATAATGCTTATGACGATAGAAATGTGTGTATGCCTTTTTAAAGGTTGTGGTTTTCGACGATTTGCAGGACAGTTCCTCAACTTTAGACTCACAAGCTGAAGATTAACGCATTATTTTTACTCATATTTTTTATAGTATGCATCGCTACTGAGATTGCAAATGACGGCGACCTTAATAGTATGTTCGTGACAAACATCTTCGCCAGTGTTCTGCAAATAAATTAATAGTGAATAAGGCGGAGTTTGACATTGGTGACAACCTAACTGTGTGAAGCGGTGTTTTCTACAGTGTCAGCATCCGACAAAATGCAACCAAATTAAAAGGGATTTAGGCAGCGCATATCAAGCGTCATTGTCACTTATTACCCGCAGATGTAGCAGTTTGGTTGCGAGGAAAAACGTTCATGGTAGTGCGTGATGCAGTGTTCTAGTGCGTTCACGTATTATAATATTTTATAACTCCTTTTTTTGAATAGGCTTGTATTATCTAGGCATGCTCATTCAAAATTACTTTAAAATTATTCTCTTAACACAATCTGTAACCTAAAATTTCAACGAACCTCATGAGCACCGGGGTAAAATTATAAAACCCCGACCGTTCCCAAGGATGGTCTGCGACAGTTAAAGAAGATAAGCAGCGGAAATATTTCCTGAATTCATTGTGGATGTAATCCAATCTAATGGTCTAACAGTGATCCTGTTGAATGCCACCAGATCCACTGAACTGCCAAAATGGTTGTTTGCTTTGGCTGGGACGATATAGTTTTGAACTAGGGAGCATGTAGCTGCCTTTAAAGCAGCATGTTGGACTGATTAGGCCACATAAGCACAATCGCGGGAAGACGAGTTGCATCATGTGCACCAGACACAAGCAGTACTGTATAACGGATAACTTCAGGACCAAGCCTGTTCATTGTGCTTACGAATGTGCGCAGTCAAACCGAGGTTCATGAGAAGCAGATCAATTTGCTGTGAGTTTCTCTTCACTTCGACAGGAGGACGCTAGAAGATGATAGACTCTTTCTGTTCTGTGCAGCTCAATGAAGCGCTCATAGCCGCATCCATACGCGCATGTTTCCCTCTACATTTCAACTCATCCCCTAATTGCTTTTGTAGGTGTAATAAGGATTCGCGCTTCTCGGATGGCGTGTGCGCTCCCACAGTTAACTGTTCCACGATATATTGTTCATGCACTGCTCAAATGTCTTCCTCATACGCGCGCTCAGCTAAGAGCTTCAGATCCTGAATAAAAGCTCGCAGGTTCTCGTTTTTTCTTTTTATAACAATAGTGGATGTCCTGGCAATATCGCCTGTGAAGCTTTGAGTAGTCATATAGACAGGCGTACATCTCAAAGATATATGCGTTAAATACTTTCTTCAAAAGCCTGCTATGGACCACAATATGGAAATATTCATCTACCAGTAATTCCAAAAATATATTACCTTGAGTGAATTCTAGGAAATTCAGCATGTACACTGTAGCTTACTTTACATAGAGTAACTGAAATTTAGTGTTAAGGGTCGAAATGAGATGTTGGACCACCACAACCTTTCCCGATTGATTGCATTTATAGTACAATTGAATTGCTCCCTAACCCTTGTTTTGCATCTTTCAGCCGATTGAACTTGCGCATTAGTGCAATTGCATTGCATCCGGTATCATTTCTACGCAGCCAGTGCCCATTGACCTTGGTATTGAACTAGCCAAAAGCAGCTAATAACGGTAAACTTAATAACCCCTATATGAATATATGAGTTGATGGTGTGTCGTTGATGCGTGAGCGGTCTAGTCTGCATTCAGCAAATGGGCCTAAGCTGAAGCAAGTTCTACGCAGCTTAGGGGGCCCAAGGTTGTCCAAACTAGTGATGCGATCGGGTGTAAATGGACTACCATGTATCTAAAGGCGTGTCCTATGGAAAGCAGAAGTAAGGGTGGGGACGCCAACAAGGTAATGTGACACTACAGTAGCCAAATTATTGCTAGTTTGGTACTGGCGCAGCTCAAGTTTTAGACAAACTGGAAACGCTCGGGCATATGACGGTAATGTGTCCGGATAGCTATGCAATCAGAGGTTCATGGCTGCGAATGAACATTGGCTGTGTGACGAGCTTGAGAGTAGAGCGAAAAAAGAGGTCCGCGCCACCAAAATACAGGTTAGAAGGTGGCCGCCTTGGGTTTCAGTGAGTGGTATTAAGCAGCGGTGTGCTGACAGGGCTAGTGCCGAAATAAAACTGTGGCCTTGTGGTTACAACTAAAATAGTACCTGCGTTGTTACAACAGGCGTGGATGCAATACACATACTTGATGATCCCTAAATTAGATGAGAAACTGCGATCGGGCTGCCGGAAGTTGGTATCGACTGATTTATACACATATGAATGGGCAGGTTAGTGCGGACCGAACGTAAGGACAACTGACATTCAACTCCGTTCGCATCTACTGAATTCCTATCCCGTATTTAGTCTCGTGTTTTTTTCACACATAGCAGACAGTCCAACTTTGCTCGGCTTTTTGTCTGTTCATTTAATCACGCCTTCTCTAGCAAAGGTACATGGCCGACACAGCACGTAGGCGCGCAACACTTTAGTTTCTTCCTCCAGTAGTTGTAACTGTAAAGCACAACACTTAGTTTTCTACCTAACGGACTGTGAACACAGTCCACACTACTAGATGGCAGTACAAATGTATATAACGGCTCAAGTATATAACGCTTACATGTACCGTAGGATGACTGTAATGAAGAGAACTATTAAATGATGAAAATACTTGTAAAATGGAGGGTAACATGGTGATTTTTCAGCGATATATATATATATGGAAACAGGTATGCGCCTGGTTAGTTGTCACTAATCGCTCACCATAATTTACAACATGCGGGAAATTGGAGAAAATAACTTCCTACATGAAGTTTCCTTTATAATACCAAACAAAACATCGGAAGACCATGATCGTGGGATAAAACTGTTAAGATGACCGGCCAGTGCTCGGGCAGGATCGGTAGGTCCGGACAGTCACAGTTGTACGACTGCGAATGATCAAATTCTGGGGTTACAAGTTTAATGGCGTGCTTATGAACGAAGCGTGGCCTGCGCAACTTGCCACTGTAATGAGTTGGTGTTGGCTATATTGGTTACAAGAAAGATGTTTTTAGCTGTGTTTTACTGAGAGCGCTATTAACGGATACGACAGCAGCATGTTTGTTGCTAGGTGAATAGGCACCAATTTGTTACAGCAGGCGTCAATTATTGTTCGTTATTATTGAGCAGTTGTAAGTAAAATGTGCTATGGCGACATAATAACTTCCAGATAAACACTCTAGTTGGCGGTTGGTGTTTAGGGGCATTTCCTACTTGCTCGTAAAATCAGCGTGTGTCGAATACATGATCAGTTATCAAGTGAATTAGGTAGAGAGTTATAATTTTTTAATGAATAGGTCTTTCGACCACATTTAGCGGTCTTAACTGGTTATCGCCTTGTAATTTTAAAAAAACACCTGCGATTCATCAGTTTGCGGTCAAGTAAGGACGGTATAGAACGTACGCGGTGGGCCACAGCATCTCCGGTAGATTTCTAATTAAAATTAATGTTTGTAAGCGGTCTTTCCAGCAGGTATTTGACGGCATTATTTAAGGAATGATTTTCTCTTGTCGCTTCTGGGTAACAGAATAGCAACCGACAGGTCAACATTTGTTGGACCCCTTTCTATGTATTGGTACCATGCTGCCGTTTCCAAGATTATAATACATATAAGCACGTTGGAGAGGTGTAGATCTTCCTTGGTTCGAACAGTGGTAGACCTAACTGGGATGCTCTCCTTTTATTTAAACGCACGACCCTTCTGCGACCCAGTCCCTTTATATGGGGCAGCAGAACCTGTCTGCTGGGAGGTTGCGCGATTTTTAAGGACAGTATATCTTAAAGAGAAATTTGGATAGCTAGTCAAGTTGTCCAGATACTAGGAATTGTCAGAGTCAACGGATACACAAAGTTATGTAGATGACAACACCCAATGCGGTCGATCGATATTTTGTAACTAGTGTGACCTTCGTATGAACCTATTTACATCAGCTCAATTGTAGCTTTAGCAGAATCAACCCAAATAAGCTACGCTGACGGTATCGTGCTGGGTATCATTTATCAAAAAGCCGATCACTTTATCAGATACCAAACGTATCAGGGTGACCACATTATTTGGTCCAAAGCTCGTCATATGTCTCGTATTAAATCTCGAGGTCATAATTTGCTTCTCTGGCTACACTTCAGAGCCAGTTACGAGCAGCTCCCTGCCCAGTGCCCCAAGCAGCCTAGGTACAGTGCCGGATTTCCATCTGATACATCAGGGAAATACCTAGGTGTGTTACTTGTGGTTCTTCCAAATGACCGACTGACAAATCTTGCGTACGCGGTTGACAACCCCATTCGTGTCCAACCGCATAACTCCGGTACGATGCTACTGCATCTTTCCAAATGTCCCATGATGCACTGTGTAAAAGACAATTACATGAACTTGGAAATAACTTGAAGAAAAGTTATGCGGCGTCAGTTGTTCAGTTCAGCGCGGTCCTAAGTTATAAAACTTGAGCAACAAGTATGTTTGTAAATCAACTGGGTGACTTCCAACTGACTTTATGAGAATTGCACAAAAAGTCACCCGTACATACAACTCAGCGAAGGTCAAGATCAAAATACTGAAGACTTATGAGGAGAGAAACAACTGGGAGCAAGTTACAAGTATATTGTGCGTCAACCGGAAAACCGGCTGATGTAGGTTATGAAGCACGGAATCAATCGAACAAAGAGCGAAGCAGGGTGGGGGCGACGAGGATCTGGCAGAAAGCCACGTTGTTTGCATAATAGAATGGATCTCGTTGGAACCCACAATCACAGTCCAAACACTTCATCTGCAATTGTAGGGTGCGCTGATGCTTGAAGTGCGCATTAACACTATAGCACGGCACTCGAAGGGGAAGCTGATAACAATAAAGTGATTGCACGCAGTTCCGGAACCCGCGAACACATAAAAACAAGATATGGTGCTGAACATCCTATGGTTACATAACAGTAGCAAAGGGTTTCAAGGTGTGAATTCATAACAGCTAGACTTACTAAGGCAGCCGTCTCACACTTGAAATTGCACCCTACGGTAGTTTCATCCGTTCGGAATTGTGCCTCATTGGTCTAAACCCCGGACCGGCTACCATCGATTTGCAGGTTCGAGTACTACAAAGGCAAGGTAGAACGTACAATTATTACGCTTCCCGAGAATATTATGTCTAGGCACTGCTGTAGATGCAGGTCTAAGCGGGACGAGCGTTATTGGTCGATGAAATAAACTGCCATCGATATGGCGTTTACACCAGTGGTTGTTCGTCGCGTGCCAGACATGCGCTGCGTCAGGTGCCAAACACGCAAGCGCGGAACGTTCAGCTTATTGAAGCCCTGGAGACTGACCTATTTATAGAGTATACGATCCTGAGAGGGAGTTACAACAAAGTGTGCGCAGTGGTTTCGTGGACTGTTGGATGTCAGGATTCGACTTCTGTCGAATACGGTCTCCCGATCTGAGATAACGCGCCATACCACAGGAACCAGGACACGCATATAAGGAGCAGTGGCACCGTTCGTGCAGCCTCCTGCACCTTCCTTAATGTTCTCTATTTCTCAACATATTTTGTCACATTTGGAGCATCATAAAAGCAAGTAATCAGGCATAGATATTCCGAGATGCTTCAGCGCTGTCCTAAGGATGTAATTTACAAGACCGATTAGAGAATGTGTTTCCCAGAGCGCATGTGTCAGAGGCATGAGACTGCGTGACCTCTCAGCACTGAAAGCTTAGGATAGATAATGTAAGGAGGAATTACTCTTAGACAATGCATCGTATTTTTCGGACATTATTCCCAGATTGTTGGTACAAATGTACAGAATTTGCACTGCTTTTGTCAATGATATGCATCACAAAGCCAATTATTTAACAGGCGGGTACGTGGGATAAAGTTCAGGCTAAGTACCGTCGTTGAAAATTTCCGCATGTTTCGGTGTTAAGGGTTGCGTGACAACCAGATATAACCCTGGTGATTCCTGGTCCTCAGGACTACATTGCTGGTAATGATAAGTCATGTGCTGTAACGTACTGAAGTATGGCGAGTTGATATCACGTAGTTAATATCTCGATAGTTAGGTTAGTCATTATTGTGGAAATCTTGAAATTGCTTAGTGCCATAAATTACGGATCACCGCGGAAGGACAGACACTGTGATCTATGCTATATTAATGTGTTGGCTGTAAGTCACTGACTCATCTGCCGGACGCGAAATAGATGTTTCTCGCAGATCATCAAGCATTTCAGAAGGCTACAAGGTCGACTTCTTTCAGTTCAGCGCCTTACTTGTGCCAAAGTATGAGATGCAACATGAGTCTTTGGCTAATTGCCAGCGGGGCAGCGTCCAGGAAATACGAATGACTAAAGCAACCAAAGTACACGTCATGGTGATTGCCTACATTTTAACGACCAACTCCACTCCACCAGTGCAAGCAACTTATACAAAGTGAAGTAGTGGTTCAACATTCTCTTAGACTGGATGGTATGGGGCACTGCGTTCGACTTAAGGGGCACGGATCTTTTGCTGTAAGCAGCCTACAAATGAGAATGCATCAAAAGTATCACGATATTGGCCTTCACAGCAGAGTACGCTCATGATGAACTTCTCTTAACTAAATTAGTAACTGTTAACCAATCTCAGTGGCAAGTTGCGAGTCACACATAGTTCGATTTGGTCATTAGTATGCCATTAAATTGTGTCAACCCAGACGTTAGATCTTGAGAGTTATGCTATGAGGAAAATCGCACTTTATAAGTACCAAGTCGAGTTAGCGTCAGTAACTCAGGCCGAATCTTGCAATGTGCATGAAAAAACAGCATTTCACACGGATCAAAGACAAATACGCAGAGAAACGGAACAAATAGACATATTCTTGAAGGCAAGCGCGCAAATTCCCAAAAGTAACTGTATGTTAGATATCAGAACCACCTCATTAACAAACAAACAAGCGTTTTTCCCGTGTTGCAGCATATTTGTTACTATCGCTTGTTTTACACCACTCACAAGTCCTTTTGCTTACTGGGACCTATAAAATCAAACGAGTGCACAACCGTGATTCGAACTGTGTCGGTGTGTATGTTTCATCCCCTGCCGTCCTGCAGTGTGTTCAGCAACGTACTACTTGTCCGGTGGGTTGTCTATTGACTCTGGACTCGCAACATAGCAGCTGCTAAGTTGAAACCCTGAGGACACAAAAAATTCTGGCGAATAAAATGCTAGACAATAATAGCTAATTTCTATGATCAGTTGCGACAGTTTCTTCATCAACAGCAGCTGTAGATTGAGCAAAGCCAGATGCAGCTGCTCGAGTTATTTGCACAGCAGTTGGAAGTTCAATCTGAGTACCAAGTTGCTGGTATACAAACTTTAGTAGATGCAGCCACAACAGCAACCACAGAGTTAGTTTTCAGTGAATCGAATGGAGTAGTATTTAACTCATGTTTCAAAAAAATATTTAAAAAATTGCCTATTGAATTGGCAGCGCAAGTTAATGCATGGAAAGTTCGGTTGTCGAAGCGTAAAATCGATGTAGTCGAACATGAGCGTTACACCAATTTTGTGCTGTTGAAGAATCCAAGCGATTTTCGATTTAATTAGACAGTGGAAACCTTTGCGCTCATTTTCGGTCATCAAAAATGTTTGTGCAGCATCCGTAGTAATTTTATAAGGTTGTTGCTCAAGCGTGATAATCATGATTTTATCACACATGTTAAAGTTGTAAACCGAGAGTAAACAATGAAAAATGGATGGTGAATTTATAGGGATAATAAGCGTTGCATTACAATTCCAGTTGGATAGTTATTGGGGATATCGGCATAACAATAATGAGAATATGGATAGCAAAACAGTAAACAGCCTAATAGAAAGATAATAACTTATCGTTTGTTTCGTCGTAGTCCTGCAATCCGCTTATGTTCTCAGCACATGCAGTTACCATCAAATTTTCAATGGGCAATTGCAGGTGTAGGCTGGAGAGGTAGCGTTAAGTGAAAATGTGTAAGTGGATGAGCGCATCATCCAACCGCCTTTTACATACTGGTGATTCCGGTGCAGAGAGGACCTATTCCTGTTGGGCATTCCACTGGTGACTGAGAGGAATAGAAAGGAAATATCTGCGGTACTCCAGGAGAATATACTTTACAGCGCGTTTCAATGAATGGCCACTCGTATTTGTATTGCTGCGGTTACAGTAAATGGCTGCACATAAGTATGCCATAATCAGGTCTCCTCGTGATCTGCGGTATCTTCTACTGTATAAGCCCAATCAATGCAGCGTCACCTGGTAGAAAAGCCTACGTATTTCAATTACCTTATTAGATGCCCAACGTTGTGTTTCAGCCATGGATGTCAGGCTTGCATGCTCATTTAAGATGGTAGCGCATATATGCACTGAGCATTTGGCAAAATATGAAGCTGTTTATTTCTCTAAACGTCCATCGCAACAGCCCAAGTTGTTGGTTCCAGTCTTTGAGGTCATTTCGTATGGCCTGGAGCAACCCAAGTCATCTTGAACCAGGACACCATAATCAAGTTTTATAGTTGATCGTTGGAGTATATTCGTTCCGAGCCGTTAAGAGTAGCTACTCTGATGTCCGGTTGAAAACAGCTTGCACTTACTACCTTGAAGTGCAGTAGATTTTGGGTTGCCCATGGATAACCGTATCTAGTTCACTCTGAAGCACATGTTGGTCGGCCTTCGCTCGGATCATGCGCCAGATCTTGCTATCGGCGACAAACATTAGGAACTTGAAAGCGATTCTCTGTGCAAGGACATTAATAAACATCCAACATGGAAACGGACCTAGAACTGCACCTTGTGGCACACCACACTGGACTTGTATAGGGTCCGATATAGAGCATTGAACTTTGCCCACTTATTGCCGTTTTAGTGAAAAGTTGGCAATCCAGCTTAAATGAGGACCGCTGATCCCATAATGCTGGAGCTTGGAGTGTACTATCCGATGGTCTAGAAGATTGAAAGCCTTAAACATATCTATGTGGATCACACCAACGACTTTCTAAGCGTCAGCTGCCTCAATCAATCTACTACGTGTTATTAGTAAATTCGTTGTTCCTACCCGCTGCAGACGGAAACTGACAGCGTTTTCAACTCGGTACGATGACAATTGATCAGTCCTAAAGTCTCATATTTGTTTGCAATCTTCCGTCTCACGCCGATACTGATGTGCGCACACGCATCCTTCATAAGTTACAGCAGAAACGCCATTTAAAATTACAAGACATTGCTGCTGCTTGTCAGAAAGTGATCAATTTCAAACATAATACCAAGTTGATAAAAATGCTGACCCCAGGAGTGAACCGCAAATTTACTGCTCGGCTGCTCGAGGTAAAAATGTGAGCAATATTGTACCCAACGCGAAAGACCGGATCCCATGCTTGAACTGTGCTGAATGGAATTTCTTGTGATTCTGTACTTACAAGAACAAATCTGTCAGAAGTGCAAACGTGTTGGTCACAAAGAAGCTCACAGTTACAAACTGTACGATTCTAGCACTGTGTCTACCCTAATAATGCACACAAACCCTAAATCCAAAAATACAGGGTATTAGCTTGCAAGATCGAACTAGTTCCCGCGACCTGTCGCGAAGAATTTGTGGGCAAACGAAATTGCCTCACCATCAAAATAAACGATGTCCCAATATTCTTGCAACTAGCTACGCTATCTGACCTTACTATCATTTATCCATCATCCTGGACGAGACTTGTTAAACCTCCAATGAGGCACACAAATGTAAATACAAAGTATGCATCCGGCGACCCACTGTGGTCAGACACTGAGTTCATACGTCATTAAATTCAAAGATCTGAGTCTCCGTGGAACCAACTAATTAGTTACTTATGTCAACGTTATTTTTCTTGGCAATGTTTGGATTGAGAGGTAGAACTTGCTTAATGCGTCACTAAATAGTATGTTTACTGAAAGAAACGTCATGGTCCAACTTATACCGGTACCAGCCCATCCAAGACAAATGGTTGCTGAAAAGCTTCAGGCGAAGTATGCTTGTGTTTTCCAACCTGAACTTGGACACTGCAGCAAGATGCTGGCAAAGCTCACACTGTTGCCTTATGCTTCACCAGTGTTTTGACTCAGACGCCTGGTTCCGTATGCATCACAAGTAATTGTTGAACATGAGCTTGACCGATTGCAGCAACTTGGGTGATTGAAGCAGTAAATGTCTCACCTTGGACTGCTCCAATCGTCGTGATAAAGAAGTCGAACGGTTCTATTTGCTTGTGTGCAGATTTTGCAACTGGTCTGAATGATGCATTGCAACCCCATCAATATTACCTTCCGCTTCCTGACGACCTGCTCGCGTAGCTGAATGGTGGTAAATATTTCACCACCTTGGATCTAGCAGATGATTATTTACAACTAGAATTTAAACCTGAACCTCACGACCGATACTCACCTTGGTCCGTAACAATCCAATCTTCTGCTATTTGGAGATACAACCGCACCCGCAATTTTTCAGCAAGTCATGGATGCCTTGTTAACTGGAGTAACTGGAACTGCAGCCTCTCTGGATGAAGTCAGCTAACTGGGCACCACACGTGAATAATTATTTCTATGACTGGATGACGTTTCGATGCGAATCAAGTACTGCGGATTCGGCTTGGGCGCAAAGAAATGCAAATTCTTTGCAACCGCTCCCTACACACGTACAAC
>CALYDF020000663.1:0-29433 GCA_944474145.2 Dicrocoelium dendriticum | reverse complement strand
TCGCAGTAAGTTACATTTGGTCATTCGGAAATCGTTTTCCAAGCACAGTCTTAACATGAGTGGTGATTGCACACTTCTGGTTACAAATATCATCCACATCCAGCGGAAGTTGACTTGCAAATCGTAATAACTTTGTACCGAGGATGAATGGCTAGCAGATTATTAAAATTCAAGGCCTAGAGACAAACAGCGGTTGTTCGAAGGATGTAATACACTATTTAATTTTAAACTAAAGAGGGATGGATATTGATTGGTTCGGGGTTTGTAGTTTAACATTATATGATTATACCGGCCCGTAGAGTAATCACTAGTTAATGTCTCATAAAAAACAATATAATGTTCTTATTAGAGACTGGCAGCCTGAGAATATACGTCCAGCGGTATCCATTTTTGTTGCATCAATGAGCGCCTGAAAGAAACCTGCCGCGTGTTCTCTAAATTGAACCGGTCCAATCGGCACCCTTTGTGGGAGCACAAGCGTCCATGAGATTGCGCGTATCCTATGTCACAATTGTCTCCCTGCCCCTTTTGTCGGTTCGCATGTGAAGTGGAGACGACAGGAAACCGCATCGGCTGACGGCCGCTCCGACGCGGAGACTCAGCTGACCTCAGTATCCAAAGCATACAATAACATGTCTCTGATACGAATGCGGACTGACAGGCAAACCAATAACAGGGGTCAGTGTGGTTATAACGAGCGCTGACCTCAGCAGTGCAGGGTGAAATGAAGAAATGAAATGTGTCAGCTTATACGCCGTAACGGCGCTTCGCTGCCGCGCGAACACCACCAGTCGCGCGCGGGCTGAGTATACCGCGAGGACGCCCACCCCTACGCGGATTCGAACCGGTGACCTTATGGTTGGAAAGCAAACGTGCCAACCACTCGGCCACCGGCCGACAGTGCAGGGTGCAGCTGGTCACAAAATGCACACACGCAAACGTACACGGCAGTCAGGCTACGACTAGGCGAAGTTGTGAGGTTCTTGCTATTTGTTTATCGGATCACTGACTGGGCGATGGATCACGAGCATATACCGCCGTCACCAAGTTATGCTCAATCCGAATCGCGTTACGTGCCTGTTAATCAGCGAGTGATTATTTTCCTTCTGTATGGTGAGTGCGGGTGAAACGCTGAACAAACTTCTCGACAAAACAAATGTATCCACAATGCCTATCAACGGGAGAAATGTACGCAGGTTGGTGAGAAAATCTGCGAAAAACGGGAGCGTGTGCGGCGCCAGAAAGACAGGGCGGCCTCGTATCAACAAGAATCATTATTCTGCTTGTGTGCTGATTTCAGACTTAAACAGAAGCTGCGATCAGAACATTCGTAAAATCGCACAGCATTGCGGCCCCACCAGATCCGCTGTCCATAAGGTTTCAAATGAAAAGCATATCCGGAAACATAGCGTCCGTCGAGTGCAGGATTTAAACCCATGTATTCCGGAGAAGCGGCTTGAAGATTCTCGCAGGTATTTAAATAGCACAAAGATTCATACAATAAGTTATACTGTAGTGGCTGCTTTCCAGCCGCATGGTGGGAAGAAGCGACAAATATTTGTCAATGTGTAATACTCCGATGTAGCTTTTCAAGTGAAGCACGGCGCAAAACTCATGCTATGGGCTGGGTTAACTGGCCAAGGAATCGTGGGACCATTGGCATTTTCCGGTAGTGTGACGGGTAGAATGTGTTATAATAGTACTAATGCGTAAGCATCCTGACGCCAGGAAGTTGTTGAAATTTATCACGCATAGCAAGATATATATTTACAACGGGCTTTTCAGCACCAGCGGCCATTGTTGTGCGTTTAAGAAAGTTCAATTGAAAGATCGCACCAAACCAAGCTTTTAGAAAAACATGTTATGCCTAAGTGATTAGATATACCGGGAATAAACACCTACCATCTCCCTTTAAGCATCCCTTGTTGGTCCATAAGGTCGGAGTCTGTTTCTACAAGAACAACCAGTATGTTGGTCACTTGCGCAGATACTCGACATTTTAGATTTATCCATCTTCCCCCGGATGCTTAAAGCCTACATCCGTCCAAAGCCCAACAGGATAGCAAGGATTGGAAACCCTGGTTGAAGCGCAAGCTAGCGGAGTTCGGAAGGTTACCAAAGGCTTGCAGCACCTTACTTATCCGAACGAATGCAGAGACTTGGATTGCTCAGTAAACGCTACGGGGACACCCCATAATGTTATACCAAATACAGCGTGAACGCAGTCATGTATGCCGACACGTTGTGAAGCTCAACCTCAACAATACCTTGAGAGTAAACAGCTTAAAATTATGCCAATATTACACTGGTTTAGAATATCCACGATCTTGCTTTTCTCTCCGGGTTAGCTAACCGTGCAACGCTAATACAAATGCAGTAATTTATGCACCTACATCGTCCACTATGAAAGCGCGTTGTGAATCGAACTCCGTTCCCAAAACTCAGTTATCTGAACGGATGCACCACAATAGTTTTGTTTTAACTAACGGCTTTGAACTTAGGATTCGCAATGATGACGCAACTTGTTGAAGGCGAGTGAGCGATGCCATCTATCTTTACCTATAAAGGGAACACAATGTCATCTACGGTTACGTTGCACAGTATCCTGCCATTGCAACACTCATGTTGGTTTGGGGTCGAGCGCCTACATATCTTGCAGGCATTATACACCTAGTAAAGGGAGACTGTCTTTTGCCCATTGTTTTGCAACATTGTCTTTTAGTTGTTCCACCATTTGTAACCTTATCAGGTTTCTGTGTTCCTTGGTTGTTCCCCATTTCTATTTCCCGTCAGCAATAGATGCTAACAACCAGGGGTTTTGAAGCAGTGTTTCAAATGCATCTGTTTATTTCCCGTTTATTACCCCATCATCGGACGGCTAACCCATTTAAGTTCGCAGGTACAGTGAAGAGTTACATAGGTTAAAGTAATCATTTAGTATACGAGGCAGCAACGTGGATGTTTTCAGGTGTCCCACAATTATACGGGCAAGGAGAATACATCGAAGTGAATAATGTTACCCACCAACCTTTAACTTCCGTATTCTATCAACCAACATGTCTTTAACGTTGTATTTGGCTAGTTCCCTTAGGATATATTGGGATATTTCACGTTTCCAGAAATGTGAACAACAGAAAGATAAAACCTATTGCTTAAAGACTATTTGGTTGGGTGTTTGAAACCACTATTGAGCAACGGCTCCATCACCCAAAATACCTACGATAAACTTCGGCCCATTAGCGTACAGTCTGAAGCAAAAAAGAGGCCATTAAGGACCTCAAAATCAGGCGAGCGGCCGGTGAACAAGGTCTCCGGTTGGTGGGTTTTCGGGTGGTCAGCCGGCGGTCTGTTTCCACCCTACCAGTGCCAGTACTGGTAGCGCACGACCCAGGGCTGGACATTACGACTACCTTAAGATAGTGCTAAGCAATGTGCGGAGTATAAGGAATAAGGTGTGCGAGATAGGTCTCATCCCGATTTACTTGCATTCACTGAAACCTGGCTGTCTCGGGACATCACGGACGGTGAAGTACATCTGTCTGGCTACGCACTATTTAGATGTGATCGCTTCGTTGGCCGATAAGGCGGGGACGTTGCTATTTACGTTAGGTATGAGCTTGACGTTTCACGCACCTACATGTTTCAGTCGGCAGATAAAACTGTCGAAGCACTGGCGGTAGTGATTAACACTTCCTCAGCTCAACTTACAGTCGCACCTGTGTATAGAAGCCCTTGGAGTGAATCCAAATAGGTGCTTTACTTTATTCGCTCCCAATCCGCAAACAGGTGTTTGATACACGGGGATTTCAACCTACCAGAGGTTTGCTGGACAGATCTTTCTTGAAACTCGGCAGAAGGTATTTTCTGGGCAGATCTACTTGAGCTTACCATACAAGTACCGTTGCATCAGTTCGTGGACCTCCGCACTAGGTACATGGACGCCCAACTCCCGTCTATTTTGAATCTAGTGTTTGCCAAGTCACTAGACTTCGTTGGGGACATCACTTACAGCTCTCCCTTAGGTGCTAGTGATCATGTTTGTTTATCGTTCAGGTGTACTCTGACCAAACGTCACCAGAGCATTGCTAAGCCATTTCCAAACACATGGCATGCTATCAGACAGTGGGTATCAAGGCTGCTGGGATGCGTTGCGAAATCTCGGTGGTTGATACGGTTCAGGCAGCCTGGGATAAATTTAAATCTTATTTCACGGAAGTGTCTACTCCCTACATCCCGCTTGCGAAGAGAAAGGAGACAGGAGCGCGGCCGCCGTGGATAGACACCACTGGCAAATACCTGCTCCAGAAGCGTTCTAGGTGCTGGAGGACCTACCGTGCAGCTCCATCAACTAGCACCTATGATAGTTACTGCGGGGCTAGAAATAGGTGTAAACAACGCTTGAGGAAATCACGGCTGGTGTACGAAAAGGAATGGGCTGATAAAGCTTCGGAAAATCTTAAGAAGTTAAGATACGTTGAGGTTTGACTTCGGTAATCCCAACTTTGTTGCGGGCCGACGGAACTCGTGCGTATGCGGACACAGATAGGGCTCGTGTACTTGAGGAGCAGTATGCAGAGGCTTTTATATGTGAGGCCGCGTTGACTAGCCTTGTAATTGTCCCATGAGGGTTATTATTTAACTGAGTTTACTGCGGTGGAAACGCAAGTCCTTAAACTGGGGCAAGCACTGAACCCTTCCAAAGCAGCTGGACCTGATACAATTCACCCGAAGCTTCTGCATGAGTGGGCGGTGGAACTAAGTGGACCGCTGACAACGGTGTTTCAGAAGTCGACAGCTGTACATTACCTTCCGAATGGAAGGAGGCTGTCATCTGTGCTAGCTTCAAAAATGGTGACAGAAGTCTGTCAGCTAATTATTGGCCAGTTAGTCTGACTAGCGTCGTGGTCAAACTGCTTGAAAAGCTGGTGAGAGATTCGTTGGAATGTCACCTGAATAGCTTTAATCTACTCAGTAGTGTACAACATGGATTGCGGATGGTGTTTTCGTGTTTGACGAATTTGTTGGTTGCTTGTGAAGCCTAGGCCGATGCAATGAACAATGGCCACGTAGTGGATGTGCTTTTCGTAGACTTCTCGGAAGCATTTGATAAGGTACAACACTTGAGGCTCTTAAAAAAGCTGAGCTTCTACGGCGTATCTGGCTGCGCCCTTCACTGGGTATCCGCGTTCTTGCAGGGAAGAGAGCAATTTGTACTTGTGGGTCGCATCTTATCTTTTAGACAAGCGGTCCTTAGCGGTGTCCCACAGGGCTCGGTCCTTGGACCGATGCTCTTCTCCGTCTACGTAAATGACCTCACTGTAGAGCTTGGGGCATCATCCATATTGTTTGCTGATGACCTTAAGCTATGAAATGTTGTAAATGTTCTTGGGGGTTCTGAGGCCATACGGCATGCACTGGACTGACTCTGGGACTGGTTTACTTTGTGGCTACTGCCCAGAAACAGGATAAGTGCTCCGTCCTTTGTATAGGAGCAACTTTCCTGCCTTCGAGCTACGTAATCTGTGGGGTCGAACTTCCCCTTTTATCCAACCAGGTGGACTTAGATGTCGTTCATTCCTCGTCTTTGCATTCTAGTGACAACTGGAAGAAGGCCGCTAGTAGGGGTTTCAGCATGTTGTGGTTAATACGCCGTTCTTTCATTGACTTAACTGCTGTTCTCAGCTTTCGTCCGGTGACATCTGGAATACTGCTTCCAGGCTTGCCCGCCCTGCCTTGTTTGGAACAAAGTGGAGCTCGAGAGGGTTTTGAGAGTAGGTACCAAATTGGTCTAGTGGTTACGGGGGCAATCGTACCCCGAGCGTCTACTTAGCGTGGGTATGTATTCAATGCACTACCGACGGCTTCGAGGAGACCTAACCCTTACTTACCGCATGTTAACAGGTAAAGTTGAACCGGACTTGAGCTGGCTATTTAACCCGGTTAGGTTGCCTTGTCTTCGCGGTCATCCCATGAAGCTACACCAGCCGCGTTCTGACCGGATCAGGGCGGAAACTCGGTTATCGCGTAGAGCTATCGAGCGCTGGAACTCGCTTCCAGAAAGTGTAGTCAGTGAACCTATTGTTAAGTGTTTCGAGCTTCAGTTAGACGCACTTGGGTGGCAACACGAAACCTTTACCTTCGCCTGACCATATCCACCTTCAAACTTCCAGTTCTTATTCTGTCCTTCTCTTCACTCTTTGGGGTTATCCGTCATTTTAATAACTCATTCCCTTTTATCTTCCATTTACTTTCTACTTCTTTCTTACTTCACGTAACCTACACAGCGGGGACTGCTAGTGCAGGGAACGTGGGCAGTAATTGGTTGATCAATGTGTGTTTCGGGTGTTTCGTTTTAGATCTATAAAGAACTAGCACCTTATCATTTCCTGGCTCAAAGATCTGCTCAATAAGGAACACTCAAGGGATTTTCCTATCGTTCCAGTCCATCTGAATCTGAAACTTTCGTCACTCCTAGTCTTTATATCCTCCTAAAAATACATAAATTTGACACACCATTGAGACCCATAGTAGACATGAGGAATTCGCCTTATCACAAATACCGCCATGTCTGACGAAAGTGCTGGATCCCATCAGGCAAATGATTGCTTCTCATAGTCTGGCAGATACATGCCAGTTTCTCAACGAGGGTCAAGATATGAATCTCCAAGAGCATCTAGTGTTTTCCTTATACGTTGTTTTATTGTTTACGAACGTGCCTCTGGTAGAAACTGTTAACTACATATGTTCGTACACTGATCAACATGGCATAAACGTCGGCATACGGACCGACTAACTGAAACAACTGATACTCATCTAAACCTACAGCTTTCAATTTCAATTCAATAGCGAGTTTTATAGAGAGCTTGATGGCGTCGCAATGGAATCTCCGCTTAGTCCATTTTTAGCGAATATTTACATGGAAATGCTTGAAAGCGGTTTAATGAAACAGGTCATGTCGGATCTGAAATAAAATTGGCATTAATAAATAATAAAACAGTAATGTGTCAGCTGTGCGCCGTAACAGCGTTTCGTTGCCGCGCGACCACCACCAGTCGCGCGGACGTCCACCCCTACGCGGATTTGAACCGGCGACCTTATGTTTGCAAAGCAAACGTGTAGATCACTCGGTCACCGGCCGACTATCGCCACCAAACCTTAGGATATATCAACTATGTGAACAATGCGCACACTAATGCCGTTTTTAGAGCTGAGGAAAAAATATGAATTTTTCGGACGCAAGCCTTATCAGAAGAACCGACGGATCAAACAAAATAAACGTATACAGAAAACCATATTGGACGGGAAAATACATGAACTTTCTTAGCTTCGTCCCTCTCAGACAAAAAAGAACGCTGGTGCTAACACTAACAGATCGGCGTACAAAATCTGCAGCAAAGACACCATATAAGCCGAAATCGTAAGAAACAAAGAAACGCTTCTCAAAAATGGATATCCGGAGCGATTTTTCGAGACCCATATGAGGCGATTCATACCAAAAAATCAAATCAAACTGTTGAAAGGAAACTGTTTTACCTGACTCTTCTATTCAAAGGAAAAATTGCGGCTGAGATATACACGCGTTGACTGCAGCAAAGCTGCGAAAAGACCTTTACTGCGGCCTATCTGAGTGCGGATTTAAGAGCAGACCTTTATAGTTCCGAGATTCAAAGACCGAGTGCCTGATCACCTTCAGTCAATGTTAATCTACCGGTTCACCAGCCTGTGTGGGGCCGGGTATATTAGACGGACGACTAGGAATTTAGTTGGGAGAATTAAGGAACCGTGCGACTAAAATGCTCTAATCAACGCAGGCCACAAACTAAACAAACATACATTCAGATTATCTACAGAATACTTCCAAGCCTACTTTCCACCGCTGAGGCATTATGCATACGCCTGATAAACCCGGATTTGTGCGTCCAGAGGAAGATGAAACAAACACCGACTTCCGTGGGCGACCAGAAGAGGGGAAGGAAGCGATAACACTCCGCAGCTCCATCTGACTTCAATCATGTGAACAGATGACTTCCATCATGATCACAAGTTGAAGGTTTCACCAGGCCAATAGTTTTTGCATTCCTGTCATCGTCTTAAGTCGCGTTGCCTGTCGGGCTGGATAAAAAGGCGAGTATGCGCAGGCAGTTTGTTAATTTTTTTTAAATTTAGGTGCAGCATTTTGTCCTTGAGAAAGAATTTTCTGTCAGAAAGTTTTCTTATCCTCGCCTCCTCTTACACTTTTCCAAAAATCATTAATATCTGAATGACTGGTGGTTCAAGTAATCTAAGGCCAGTTGGGAGGAGCTTATTTTCTCAAACGCTTTTCTGTGCTGATTAATGAGAAGCACCCTTCTTCGATACATTCAAGTTGGACCAGTCGCGCATGTCTTCTTTCTGAAGTATGTGGCAAAATGCTAAGTTCACAACTTTATCTGTGATGTTGGAAGAATCTAGAAAAAAACATCAACATCTAGGTACAACGGATGGTCCAGTCTATTGGGATATCCACCGTTCTTAGGTTGGACGGAATCGTAAGACAGACTTTCCGACGACAGACTTTTCGATTGTAACTGCCTAAGCGTTGAATATATGTGAAGAAAAGATGCAGTGATCCCTATTGCGGATAAGTGGTGCGCTTTTAAGCGTGAATGCAATATAGGCTTCTTTTTGTTCCGTTCACTAGCTTTTGTGATCTCCGATCATGAAGCAGATGAATGTCGAGCATGACTACTGTTCGCAGTCACCGAATTTGACAAGGCAAAAAGCTGGAGATGGTGTAGGTGCGTCAGCCACGGAGCTGAACCGCTTTGAACCGATCCCGGGAACTTATGCTTCGAAACGTCTTCGCACATGTCAGTAGTAAAGAAATGGACCGAGATCTCAGTTGAATAAGTCCGTGCGAGAGTTTTGATGCCACAATAGACAAACTGGAACCAGAAAATGTGGATCTTCTCTTGCAGAACTAGTGCAGGTAGCGACTTCTAGGAAATAGATCTGCTATTCTCGTCTACTAAAATTTCGCTACCCAAGTGACCTTACATCTGGGAGTTAATATTAGAAAAGTCGTATAATGTTGGGAGTGTATAGTTAAGCACTGTTCTCTACTAAATTTCCGTTACAAAGTGAGACTGTGTGGTATGCCAGTGACGATTTCCACATCAATGACATTGACAGCAATACTTGTAGATATAATTACATGCAGTACCGTACATATTACGAGGCACAGTCATTGACCCCCATTTCTCCTCTGCATTACTACGGCAATTGTACTCGCAAATTAGACAGCGCCAGAGACGTTCAACTTGGACAGCTTTTACGCACCACCAGTTTACTCTGCTGCAATTGCTAAGCTAGCTTCATAGTACACCGGACTCAAGTGATTTTGAAGTCTATTGCGAATTCGATTCGAAACTACGCCTTTAATTTTCGACACGCACACTTGGAACGGGATTGCACTCAAAGAAATTGACTAGCAACAGAGGAAATTTTAGATACCTACTAGAAAATAAACGCTGTTTTTCACGGTTTGCATTACCCCTTCGTTTCTCTCTAGTGTTATCGTCAACGAGGACGTAGTGCTTATCAGTGTAGATTCTATCAGTGTCCAGGGGAATTGGTCGTTTCGCACGTTGCAATCGAAATCATCTTGCTAGCTGTAAGACCCTAGATTGTAAAGCAGCAAATAACGAACTCAGTTTTGTTCGTCAAGATTTACCACAAAGCTATTAATTTAAAACAGTGATCTGAAGAACCGCCAACAGCAGTAGAAACTCTGTACTGAATATGACATCCAAACTTTCAGTGTTTCACCACGCTGGTTTATTGGTGCTTGTAACAGTTCATCTGTATACTGGCGGTAAAACCTCACGTAATTGATGTTCGGTAATTCTCGTACTAGTTTTTTCCTCAGCCTTAGTGAATCACTGCATATTCCTCTCAGTCTGTATCATTTACGCAAGACCCAGCTATCTCTATGTGATTCACTATTTCGTGGTTGGCATGTCTCTCGCGAATCAGCGCTAGCAAATAGCTTTTTGCGCTCAAAACACACCTCTGGTTTGTTTGCAACCATGAATAAAATACTGTACTGTGGGAACAAGTAGGGATGTAATGATACAATGCTATGGAATCATGAGGAAAAATATGCGAGGATGAGAGAGAAATTGATGTTTTATCTTTTTCCTTCATGAGGTCGTAAACGAAGTTGCAACTCACAGTAAGTCACCTGCAAATTAAATACTACGGAGGAGATTGACTATTACCCAACCATAGGACCAAATGCGTGGTCCCAGTCTATCAAAATGATCTTCTTAACATAGGCTGCGTTAAATGAGGATGATATTAGTAGGAACGTCGAGTAACATCCATTACAGAGCAGAAGCTGAAACTGCAGTTTTGCAACCAGAGCATGTGCGATCCGTTCCGGCATGGTCTGTTCGTGTTGTCTAAGAACCACAACTTGCAGCGCTAGTGTACGTTATGGTCCTACACCAAAAAGTACCGTATCATAAATGCCGACTTGATTGGGCTGACCGATAGGCGGATTTCACTGATCCACACGGGAGGCTATTAAATTCTTGTTTGAATAGGCGACAGTCGTTGGAGTTGCAAATGTCTCTCCAGATCGTCCTTGCATAGGGCACAAGGAGGCCGAAGTTGCCGAGCTAAATAATGGCTGATGAGCAGTTGAGCTTAAACAGGGTGCCTTGAAGTGTGCAACATTTTGGTCCCACAGCTGCCAATCTCTACCATTCATTTTCTACCAACAAGTAATTAAGCGGTGCATTGGTGCAGTGAGCCGTCGACACCGCATTCTCAGCCCATGGGAATGGACTTATCATGTCACCTTGTCGAACGATTTGCAGAAGTCGACATTGATCATGTCGACAGAGTTCCTCCAGTTCGCTAGTTGCAAGCGATTGTGTCTCGTCACCAGCAAGGTGGCAAAGCATGAATGTGTTATAATACCATGCTGTAAGTGTACCGGATGACTTTGAACCGGGACAAATGCAAAAAGAACCTCTTTACGACCTTCTGTGCTCCCTTGGACAAAATTAGTGCCTGACAAATTTGTCCGTATTGGTCTATTGTTTGTGATACATCTTTCGAAATCGGCCTTGCTTCCGAGCATCTACAATAAATAGGCAACAGACATTCGGTTAGGGATCCCTTGCACAGGTTTGGACTTGAAAATTCCGGGGTGGAGCTTGTCATGCTCAGCATGTTGGCCGCCGTCAAGCTTGGTGAGTGGTTGACGCCCCTCGTTAAGGCCGCGGACATATCAGTTCCGTTCGGGAGCTGCGGCATACGTCCAAATTGGTGGGGCTAACTGGTCATTTATAGATACGGAAGAGAGAGTTTCTGCCAACATAAACGCACGCACATTGTTGGAATAGGACTACGACACTAGTGCTGGCTTTACACGCCGATGCCTGTAAGCAAAGCGTCTATTCGGCACGTTCTATGTGTCACTCCCAGGCTGCTATTTGAAATGACGCCATCTGCCCCTAGTCACACTTTCGCAAATATTCAACGGTGTTTGAAATGACTCGTACACTTCGTCGCCGCAAAGCGTCTAACCAACTCCTTATCAAACAAATGTGTTCTTCTCGGTTCGAATTTCCTGCACTCGAAACTCACCAACCGGTTACCCAATGTGTTTACTCCATCCTGTGAAACTGATCAGCTACTGGAGAATAATGCGCAATTCACCTATGACGGCAGGTGCATTAGCAGCAATGGGTTATGAGTTGAATTATGTTAAGTATTCTGCAGGTTGGAATTTCTTTCCTAGTTGGGATACTTGTATCCAAATAGTTTTAAACGTCACTGGAGTAGTTGCCGGATAGCCCAAATTAGCAACTGCTCCTGGTTCATTTGGATTATTCCCCTCTATCCTCTCTCCATCTTTTCTCAGCGTTATCACTGTACGCTCATTCGAACCGGGTTTATCAGCCCTACAAACTGACCCATCATACGCGGAATTCTCTTGTAAGATTATTGTCCGTGCCATTACTAACCTTTTTCATTGGCATCCGTGATTAAGCGCAAGCGTTTAAATCAATCAGATTGAGCCGATTGCCTTTGCTTTCGATACAGAATTCTCGAGGCAGACCCAAAAGCTTAAGCTTATTCCGATCCAGTGTTTCCCAACAAAGCTGTGAAAGAACCTGTGCTCTGTCAATCCGTCTTCAGTGTTCTGTTCAGATTCCAGTCACTCGCCACTCCTTGTGACCTTGTCAGCCAGTGCGCCTGCATAACCCATCACATGGAGGCGCGACCACGCCGACCGCTCATTTGACCTTACGACCCCCACGCTCGCCTGACCAATGTGCGCCGCTCTCCATGCTCTAAAAGTACAGAACGCTAACCAACCCACTGGGTCAGGTAACGACACCAAATTAACTGGCAGAAATGCGAAAGCGAAGAGACTTCACGAGAAAGGCATTAGCGGGTTGGGTGAATGTCATCGAGTAGTAAAAATCGGTCTGGCTTGCTCGCACTGTTTGGAATAGTATCATAAGAAAATTGCAAATATGTCCCAATAACAGATACGGGAGCGAAATAGGTCCCAAGATGATTTTTGGTTCTGTACTGCGTGGTTCACCATTCCGATCGTTAAGTGCTTGCTTATCTTAGCTCAGAAATGCGACCGGTTAACCGCAGAAACAGATCAGAGGATAATCGATAAGATTACTTCAATGGAAGAGAGTATGCACTACAGAAGCGTAGCGGCTTCTAAGTAAGGGAAAGCTGAACAATCCGCTTCCCCCGAACCGCATTCAGCCACGTCTACATTTCTGTTCTCCAACTGGTAGAACGCCGAGGAAAACAGGTTGTACCTACGAGAGTCAAACAGTTCTCACGGCAAAGAAATCAGGCACCACTCAAATCGTCTGGTTAAGCAAATTCCACTATACCTGACATCTAACATTAAAAAAGATGAAGCAGCCGAACTCTAACCCTTGGTACATGTAGCTCAAGTTTATCTTGCCGGGACTAAGCCTCCCAGAACATCAGCTGCATAAGCAGAGATTGCTGCAAAGGTCCACCGAGAGGCCGTCTTGGAAGCATACGGAAACTTACCGTGCGGCCGCACTTTAACTCGGCTCTAGCTTTGCGCTCTCTTTGCCCACTCTAATTCTCCCCACACAATATTGCGCATGGGCTCGTTCGAACCAGTTCGACGAGCTCTACTCAACGCTTCCCAACACTTGGATCTAACCTGTGTGGATTATACTCTTGCTCCAACTCGCGGTTTTCTGCATAAGCTTTGCCGAATTCCCCTTGTGTAACTACGTCAAACCGCTTTCTCGGAAAATATTTTGGTCTCATTCGGAAGAAGAAGCTGAGGGCTTCCAAACTACGCGGCAACCATCCCTGCAAGTTGCAGAATAACAAATTACAGCCTTTTGCTCCGCTCATCAACTGAGCAGCTCTAGGGACGCATATCAGCACTCTACCTGCATCGTCGCTCAAGGCAGGCCGATTAACACACGCTGCTGCTTTGTGTGGGTGTGTGTACCACTGCGCGTCGATTGATCGATGAACCCGACAGTCTGCATGTTACAACCTTCATCTGCGTCTACCGCTTGACCTTGGTAAGGCTGAGCAACTCTCAGTTCGCATGCGTGTTCTGACCTATTCGTGCATCACTACTTTTGCAAAGAACACTCATCAAGGTGAGCGTTTTGAGAGGCCTTGCTGTGAACAATAAGAGGACGACTAGCATTCCAATGGTTCGACGTCGCCTATGTTGCCAGACAATTGCAGTAAAAACCTTCAGATCAGCAATACCTGTTCTAGCTGCATTAGGTCGTACTGCCTGCAATGTGTAGGCAAATTCGTCCAAGAAGGGAGACAGACAAACCAAGTTGCTGAAACAATTTGGTTTTGCCCAACATGTCAAGTCATTCCAGTTGTCAACTGTTTATGTTTGCTCATGAAAAAATGCGATGGGATAACTGAAATGATGGCGCATTTTGCAAATACTAAGATCGCTCCCACGGCGGTAAATAAAGCCACGATATTACCTCACCCGGCCAAAGTAAGCTCCGAATGTATTCCAAAGAAGAGAGCTAGAAGCTCCAACCGCACTGCAGCGTCTGTGACTCTAAATCCACTTGGTCACCTCACTCCCATATTTGGGCACGCCTGCTTCCACTTCTCCAACCATAGACAATTCACTTGGAGATTCAGTCATGACACCGACAGAACAAAGCCGAAGGTAATCAGGTGCAGATAACAAGCAGGTAACCTACGCATCGATTACCTCGACAAACACACCGGGAGCGACACCCATACGTCCATCTTTTGTACCGAGCAGGCGTGGTGCTAAGCAGCTTCTACCGTCAACTCTAGTGGTGCCTTCTAAACAAGCCGAATTGCCGGCAAAATGTATAAAGCCAACACTCGCTAGACGAAACCACGCTACGTTAACTCTCGTGTGCACCAATGTTCCCGAATCCAAATCTGGCACAATCAAAGGCAAGTTGCAAGACGATTGCAACCAGCTGAGTTCCGTCTGCTAGGCGATTGGTATTCGGGTTGATCCTGCCACACTGGAACGAGCAGCGCGTCACCCGACCTCAGTGCACTCTCGTAAACCTCGCATTCTTCGAGTAGCAATAGACTCAGCAGATGACACAGAGGCTGTCCTGCTCTCAGCAGTTCGTCTTCGCAACTCACAAGTGGAGTGCGCATATTACCTGATCTACCTTTGAAAGATCGACCAAAAGAAGCAGTTGAGCAACGCGACGTTCCTAATAGGGATAACAAGAAAACAATATTTGTTCATGGTGTTCCCGAGCTTCTGCATTCTTCTGTTCACGACGCACCAAAACATGACCGCGAGCAGTGGTGCTACATCCGCGAAGCAATCTCTGTTTACAATGTTATTGCCAATTCCCTGACAAGAGTTCCGTCATCACCTAACTACAAGGGCTGCGGTCCAAGGCTAATGAAAATAATACCACACTTTGAAGGAATGACGCAATTTCTGTTGGATGGCTGGTTAAGGTTTAGAGCAAGGTTGCCAACAGAGATCCGGCTAAAGGCAGCAGGCGAACGACCAAGAGTCGGAAGCAATTCACTGGAACTTGCAAACGTTACAATTTATTTATTTGCACAGTCCTGTGTGGGGACCAACACAACAGGGCCCACGGCACACAACAGGACAGAACCCAGCACGAGAGAATCGATTGATCAGGAACGCTCAACAATACGGTGTAGCTTGACTGGAATACATAAACCGAAAAAGGATGAATGACCAGCCACCTAACGGCCGGCCTAAAAACGAACACGAAGTTGACATCTATCAGTGTACTCCTAAGAACAAAAGCCCTATCTTGCATGTACACACAGGCCTAACGCCTTCTAAGCAAGTTGGCCGAACTTAGAGAATTCCATACCTCACAACCGCGGGACCTCGTTATGATTACAGAGACATGTTTAAACCTTGAGGTAAGCGATTCTGAGAGCAACTTACTGGTATGTCGCTGCTTCGGACAGATGGGACCGGACGGGTTGGCGGTGTGATACTGCACTACAATACAAACCTCCGATGTGGAGTTATCGATCATGCAGCCATCCGAGCTCTTGATTCGATTTGGTGTCGCCTATGGCTGTGAAACAAGGACACACGTCTACTAGCCGTGATTTATCGCCCACGAAACTCAAAGTCGGAAATGGACTCCAAACTGAACCATGCTTTTCAGCTTGCTTTGAACATTTGCTTTGATACACTAATATTCTTGCGCTGGCGACTTTAACTTGCATAACATGAAAACGTCGACAACCGCGGTGCGCAGTTTAAAACCTGCTTGCAAGAGCTAATTGCCAGCCACTCTCGGTACAACCACGTGACCTCCCCACCAGGTTTCCCACTGCTAACAAGAAGTGGATACTGCGACAGCTATGTTGAAGAAGTTGTTATACTTGCGTATCCACCGTTCTACCGGAGCCGACACCATCCGACCAAAGGCACTGCAGGCGGTAGCCAGTGATCTAGCTGAAACACTGGCTGTTTTCTATCAGCGATGCTTAGCAGAGAACAGTATTCCACCAGTATGGAAGCGAGAAGTCATCACTCCTATCCATAATGGAGGTAGCCGCATTGATCCCGCCAACTACTGTCAAATCACACTACTTTCCGTAATATCCAAAGTGATAGAAGCAATCATTGCAGGTGCGCTGATGCAGTGTCTGGAAAGTCACAACTTAATTGCTTCAGAGCAACATAGCTTTCCTCAAAGCATTTGTGTAATACTAACCGATTAACTGCACGTAATAGCTGGACAGAAGTTGTATATGATGGAGTAGGAGTCTATGTCATCTACCTGGACTCTTCAAAAACATTTGATCGCTTAGACCAACGCAACCTCCTTCAGCAAATTTGAAACTACGGCATTAGCAAAGAAATGCTGAGTTGGAATAGTCATTTTCTACAAGATGTGATGACCTCATCTTATGCTTACTAAAGTTCTTAGGTATCAGCAGTATCTTTTGGATTACCCTGAACTTCACGTAGATTGAGAGATGATGATGTCAACCTAGTCAGTGAATTATCTAGGTGTCAGGCAGCCATGAATTATCTTAGGCACTTCAGATGAATGACGAATCTTGCCTTCTACGTTGCTAGATAGCGAAACTCTTCTGTCCCTCAATACAAATACTTTGATTTCTGACGGTTTGTGTCTTACTACACCAGACCAGTTATTTTTCTGTCCCCACCTCCTAAGTAACATTTCAATGTCCAACTCTTTGACACAATTGACTAGCTGTAGTGGCATTAGAAAGTCGAACTTCGTTAACACCATTGTGACGACTCATTGTTGTTCATGCAAATAGGCTCGCTTCAAAAATACTCACAGATAAAAGTCAGCATCATCATGGTGCAGGGTCTGACTCTACATCAAATAGCTCAAGCAGACAAAGGCACAGATAAATTTATGCCCATACGGAGGCTTGTCCGTTATCCTTACTCCTATATTTGGTGCCTGTTTGTGCCAGCAGATCTCAGTCGTTATGGAACTTACAAGCTAACTTGCAGTGCCAATTTTGAAATCATTGTCGCACAATAATTTTTGGTGTAATATATTTACAATATTGAAGGTGTGTGTGTAACAGCTGAAATTGCACCCTTCTAAATGCACAAACAATGGCTGAATACAGATATCATGGATGCTATAGCCATGCCGGTCATTCCGCTCCTATGAAGCGATGGACCCAGCAGTGGAGGCGGAGTGCTGCTGTGTTACCGAGCTGTATGAATCTCGATATCACCGACGATCCAACTATGCAAGCTGTCAATTCCATTTTGTAACGAATACATTTGAAACGTTCTAAGGTCGCTTCATTGCAAGGTTCAAGGTCTAGGTCGCAAAGGAATTGCCGTCTGTTGTTTGCTATGAAGCGAATTCTGGCACGGTCATATAGTCACATCCTTCTCGTGGGGACTTCAAACTTCACGCAATCGGAGCTGCAGCTTCGCTCAGCAAGCAATTCAAAGCAAATTTGCGTTAATTACTTGCCGCTGTACCCTATACAAACACATCAACGCTCGCACGAGTGTCAAAACTCGCGACGATCCATCCGTCTTAAACCTTGTGTTCACCAAACAGGAACTGAAGATGGATACAGTAAGCCTAAATGCACCACTTGGCCGCAGAGATCACGCGACCCTGCTCTTCGGTACATCTGATAAGCTGCATTTATCTTTGAAAACAGCAGCGAAGTTAACATTGTCAATCAGCACGTAAAACAGCCTGAAGCCCAACAAATTCATTAGTCTTTCCCAGCCCTGTATCTTCACAACGTCACCTGGAAAAAATTAGTCATCCTGTTCATCGGGCTAGTCACAAATGAGCTTGAAACCGAATTATTTCGCCAGAAGCAAACGAAGTCCATCCACAGGATCCGGATGTGAAAACGTATGCCTCCAAGCAATTCTGCGTTGAGCTATTATGATGATTGACTTAGTGCGCAGGCTTAGGATGCCCACACGACTAATCGAAATCACTGTGTCCGATCAGTTCGCGAAGACAAACACAGAAACTAACAGGACAAGCAAAAAATGTACTACAGTATTAAGATGCCCTACAAGAAAGAAGATAAGCTCATGCTAGTGCAGCGCAGAATCCCAGCTCTAAATGCATTAGCTATTCTGGCGCTCACTACACAATATTCGGCGAATGTGTTTCGGCAACAGTTGTCCCGCGCATTCAAACTGATTGGTAACCTCACACCACCCCCAGAATAAGGTCACGGAATATGCATTTCTCCATATGTGATGAAAAGGCTACTGTCGCTGCATATGCACAGCTATCCTGGTGTGGATAACAAAAGAGTGAAGGTGTTAAAAACAGTCGCTATAAATATCGCTGAACCGTTATCTCCGTTCGTTCAACGAAGTACTGAAGAAATGCGGGCTCCGACCATGTGGAAATATTTTCAAGAGTGCAAATCATCCTGGGCCCTTTGAATACTGTCAAATCGCCCTTCTTCCTGTGTTATAAAAAGTTATGAAAGGTGTAAACGCCATGGCATTCGTGGGACAATTTGAAGACGATAACGTCATCGTGTCACAACAGCATGGATTCCGCCGAAATCCATCCTGCGCCACAAACTTATTAATAGCCCAAGCAAACTGAGCAAATTCAGTCAATGCCGCACAGACATTCGACGTAGTATATTTCGACTTCTATTGACCATTCTCCTTCACAACTTCGTGCTTGATTTGAGAAGCAATTTCTACGATAAGTGGCAGCTCAATGTCTAAGTCCACAGATCCATATCCGAACAGATAGAAGCCGAGTGTGGTGAGCCTGACCGATCAGCATTACAACCACCTTTGTTCTTATTATTCATCAACGGTCTTGCTAATGAGCCCCAGCTAAGCTACTCTCTTTGGCAGTGAAATTAAAGATAATGCGATTGAATCGTTATTGCAATTATACTGCGTAAAATTATCCCGATTAATGCTGCCTTCAGAGGCATATAACTCAGCTATATTTTAGGAGTTCCCTAAGCGTCTTGATAGAGTAAATTTGGGCAAACTTGAAGCTTCATGGTTTAGCAGTCGTCATTGATTGCACCGAGGTAAATATTGTACACAAAATACAGAAGAAAACTAACGCTGCCCGACATTATGTTTTATTACAACTCGCGACCAAACGGCGTGGGCATTAATTCTCAGGTGCACTCCCAGCCCAATTCAGCCGGTGAGTTATAGTCGACACACTCCCCGACTGCAAGTACGCCGGTGATGTGAAAAGTATTCGAGAAACTATTTGTACCACGGATGTTCACGCGCCACCAGCAGACAACTTATGCCAATTAGCCTAGGTACCCAAATACACTACACTGGATGCTGTGTAGTATTTTTACTTTTGATCTCATCTCTACTGCATACGAATGTATAGCCGTGCAGATTCCCTCTCTGGATCATACGAAAGCTCTCCGGGGCGTTAACGGTACAAGCCTGCTCAACAAGTTGTTCACTATCACGGTTCGTACAAACGTCTGAAGTGTGATTAACGACCATTTGATCAACCGTCGGCGATTCAATCAGCTTAACTGAATGCCGTACACTACACTGTGCTCCGATCGTGGTCTTCTACGTAGAGTAATACTCTCTCCCACACTAATTATTACATATAGAAACAATTCCCATACCCGCCAACTATATTTAATGCAGTCATGTAGGTGATGTCTTTATGTGATTTATGGCTCCTATATTTGAGAAATCTACCCTTCAGAACGATCTGGGCGAGTCTGTTTTGTGGTCGTCATGCCGGTCTCTCACTCGGAACCTTGCGGAATTTCGTTATACTATATTAACGTTGTTTCGGTCTGCTATCCTACAACTGTCTTCAATGCCAACGCATTGCTGGCAGTGAAATATCAACTATCAAATAACCGAGTTCTTTGTATCCCGAAACCTACTTTGATCTACTCATGTCTCTGACCTGTTTAGCAAGGTTAGATGGATATCGCTTTATGCCTAGAAAAGTAAAATTCTTTCGGTTCTTCGTCATTTAACTTTTAAATTTGCAACAGCCTACATACAACGTCGCTGACTTTACTGTAACCCACTAATTCATAAAAAATTTTCATAATGCTCTACACATGTTTTGCACGGTTGTTAAGATGTATTGTCAAATGCAGCGGACTGTCTAACATGGCTCTTGATGACGTTATTGCCAAACAACATGTAGACGCTTGTGCCAGGTTTTCCCTAAAATTACCAAACGACCATATGCATCTACTATATGGTACTCGATTGAAGGAGTAATCTTTTTTCCAAGAGTTCTACACTTGGAGTCGTATTCTCGTACTGCCTCTCCCCAAAGTTCCATTCTGCTGTTCCTGTCTAACTGCTTATTGACTCAGCAAGTATTACAGACGTGATGTACAAATGTTTGCTTAAGTGATACGTTCATACGTTTCGCCATAAAAACTGTTTTTGCTCTATCTATTAATTTCATAAATTTCTCTTTTCGCAATAATGAGCTAAATTACGCAAACATTCCTACTCAGGTACATAAAACCTAGTTGATTTCAAAACCGGACCTGACTCTTAAGGAGGAAATAAAAATGGTTTTAAGCTGGCAACAACAAATGTACACTACAAACCCCGTTGATTAGTCCAGTGACAAATCCTATAATCGTTACAACGAAACATCTTCAAAAATTTTTCTTAGCTTGTATAATACCGTAATCCAGCTATCTGCTTTGCTTCCACAGTAACAATAGCTGGTGGCCGGTACAGTTAAAGTTATTGTTTCTTCTATACAACGTAACAATAACTCTAACTCGCGAAATTTATATGACATAACGCGGTGTCCAAGCGGCATTTAACTACTTTTACTGTCGGTTCGAAACGAACTGTCTAGGTAAGTACATTTAGATAAGGTTTACATAAACAGGAATGCCATTCCGCGGTTTTGAAGACATATATACTGTTTCATCAATTTAGTGTGTTCACTCAGTTTGGGGTAACCGCATATATTCTGGAAAGAGCTTTACACACAAGTTGGACTGTGCAGTATCTGGTAGGTCATCCTTATGTCGCCCCGTGTTTGACCATAGCAGCAGCTGAATACGCTGAGAATTTCCGATATTTCCTATGTTCCTATGTTACAAGTTCGTGTAAATGTCTGGCATCATAACTGTTAGAGAGCAATGCTATCGCTCCCTATTTACACTGCCCGGCATGAATTACGTAAGCAAGAAGAAGGAGACCATGAACACGGATCATCCAAAGTAACATGAAGATGTCTAGGTGTGTGAGCGCCTTTCCTAACAATCCAAAGCTGTAGATTTGCCGCTTGCGATGCTTTTTCCGACTGTTTGGATCAATTCGGATCATAGTGAGCCAGTAAACCCAACTCACGCTCAAGCGAAGAAGGCTGCAAAGAAGTAGGCCATTTTGAATTCAGAGAGGTTTGGAAACAACCGCTCAAAAGATAGCAAGTCTCAAAACTGAGTCGGATGATTTGATGGTCAGCTTCGATGCCACATCACATTTCACAAATGTACCCAAAGAAGAGGCGCTAGGAATAGCAAGAAGTTGTCTAAATGAAGACGTCACTCTGAATGATGGGACGAAACTAACAGTTAACCAAATAATCGAGGGAATGACACTGTGTCTTAACATGTCTTACTTCGTTTTTCAGCCAAAGCTTTACAGTCAGGAACAAGGTCTCGCAATGGGATCGCCAATATACCATGTGCTGGCGAACCTGTATAGGGAAGACTTCGAGAACAGGGCGTTAACAAACACCATTAACTCACCAAAAGTTTGGTGGCGTTATGTAGACGACACCTTTGTACTTGTTAAAAAGGATAAGATGGACGAATTGCTTGATCACTTAAACTCCATTGATGAGAGAATACAATTTACTATTGAGTTGGAATCTTGTAACGGTACATTACCATTTCTTGACTGCCTAGTTCACAGGAATGGGGGAAATTTAAAGACGACACTATATCGCAAGCCAACGGATACTGACGGCGTACTCCACTACACATCGGGTCATCCGAAACAGGTTTAAGCTGGGATAGCCTCAACGCTGTTCTACAGGGCAGAAACCTTGTGCACGATGGAAGAGGACAAAAAGGCTGCGCGGAAAGTGGCAATGAGCAAACTATTAGAAAGCGGTTACCCACGGCGACTAGTTAAACGTCAATTGCATAAAGTGCTACACCGGCAGTCAAGACCCACAGCTGAGTGGATAGGGACGGTCGGAATTCCGGACAAGGAAGGCACCTCCAAGGCAATTCGGAGAGTACTAAACAAGGAAAATATAAGGGTGATCTTTCAAAGAGGTCGAACTTTACGTTCGGCGCTGGTACACATGAAGGACCCACTTCCCAAGGATTGGACGACTAACTGTGTTTATAATATTAAATGTAAAGACTGTGCACATGTGTATATAGGCCAAACAGCGAGAGGATTACGCATACGAATTTCGGAGCATAGGAGGCGCATTGCAAGACTACCAAGAAACGAGTTTGAATACCAGGCGATAGTAAGAGACTCGGCTGTAGTTGTGCAACCATTAGACACGGGTCACCAGATAGACCTCGAAAACGTAGAGGTCATTAGGAGGGGCATACGATCAACATCCCAGCGGTTGATTGCCGAGGCGGTGGAAATTGTCAAATGTGATGACTGCGTGAATAGAATTGAGGGGGCAGATTTCCCTGTTGCATGGCGGGCGGTTTTAGGCCGGCTAGCTTTACGAGCATCGATGCGTGGATCAGATTGAAAGGTGCAAATCGACTCCCATTGTAAACACTATGGGCTTATCCGTCAATGTCATGACGCACAAAGGAACTCCTGGACTATTCCCACTGTGTTTAAACCACCTGAGGTGACATCCCGAACTGTTCCTGTAATGACTCATGGCTCAAGACTCGGGTACCGCGGTTATCGCCCCTGTTCGCTATAAAATCCCACACCAATTGCACACTGATTCACCTGGTCTGACGAAGCCATTATTTTATTGGCGAAACGTTACCAAAATACTATACCAACCGATTGTTTCCAAACCTCTCGGAACTCATGACTACTCGATCGGTTCCAAGTATCTTTCAAGAATTTGAAGTAGGCCGTTTGTTTTCCTATACAGACTGCCTTCCATCTGCTCTTGTTGGATGTCGGTAGCATCCGGTTTTCCGAGATAGGTAACTTTACTAGTTCACACTGAGACAGTTTTAATTCAACTATGTCAATTATCAAACAAAGCGATGTTTCTCTTCTAAGACATTACAAATTATAGCATTTTGTTGAGGTGAGCTTTATGACAGTCATTGAACATGGTGCGTATTCCTTACCAGTTGTCCCTAGAGTGCTTTGAAATTTGAGAAGCACACTGTATTTTCCGGCTGTTTTAAAAAAAACCATTGCTTTGGAACCGCAAATATACTGAATCGTGTAGCTTGACTTAAGCATGTGGTTTTTACTTTCACTCCTAGCTTGTATCCAAAGACAACATTTCCTCCAACGGATCTAGAACAATATAATCTTCAATAAGGAATTCAGTATCAGTGTAGTTAAAAGTTTCGACACTGCTTGTCTAGCAACATCTCAGGCTGAAGTATAGGTAACACACTGAATTTAAATCAGGACTTCCTATTCGGATATGGTGTCTAAATTGTATGTGATACGAAGTTGTCTATGAAGTTGGTTAGTGAAAACCACAAGTTAGCTCCTTTGCCGATGCAACCTTTTCAATGTGAAATATCCCTTTGTTTAACTACGTTAAACATTGGCATATTATGGACATCTTGAATTTAAACACTTAAAAGTTGCAGGTATTTCGCAAACTGAGGAGTTAACTTTCATCTAATATTAATTGTTACGACTAAAAGCGTTGCAAATGCTCTTCAATAATTCAGCGACAGTAGCTTCGAATAGTAATTGTCTGCTGTTTTGTCGTAGAGAATTTGCTGAAAAGCTTCGTAAATATCAAATACTTTAGTCCCAACAAAGCTGTAAACCAGTCGTACTTGCTTTTTACATTGACAGCTATTTTCTTATGAAGAATATCTACTACTCCTTACGTAAGTGAAAAAATCCATGAAGATTGGTACTAAAATTTTACTGCGCATTTCCATACGGAAATGGGCAAATTTCCCAAGCCATATACCATCTAGTACATCTAACAACTTTGTTAGTGAAAGAATTCATGAGGTCATTTAATAACCGCATTATCTCCAATTACTACGTCATACGTTTCAAAGTAAATATGTTGTATTAGCTATTGCTCTTCAGTCAATAAGACAGTCATATTCACCAGCGCTTGCTAGTGCCTGTTATGTAACCGGTTTGATCAGACTATATGGTGTTCATTTCAGGTACAGCCGCTTGCGGCGCAATAGCGGAGGTGTTTTCCCACCTCTAGCTGACGTGTATAATGATGACGACGATGCTTGCAAGGCTTTATGGACATTAAATTAAAGACGGTAGTCTCCGAAAGTAAATGAACAGAAAGTGATGCGAAGCATTTCCGTTGCTTTTCTCGTTTTGCCACTTTAGGCGAAATATCATTGGTTGATAGTCCAGATATCCCAAGTAACTTCATCGCAGTCGCCACAAGCATTGCCTTTTCAGGTGTTAGCATAGCTATCAGTCAAGCGTCCAGTAGGTCGACACCGACTGAACCGTTGTTCACGGAACAATATATATCGCAGATAATTTATGTTTTTAAGCTTTCTGTTTAACACATAGCCATGATAGGATATGCCTAGGTGCACAAAATGGAATACAAGGAAAAAGTAGCGAACTTCTGGGTAATCACTTCACAAAGTGTCTTGTGTTTAGTCGCATAGTAAATGTGATCCCATCTGTCAAATCTTTTCACGTCTTTCACTTCACCTAGCATAGTCAGCATACATTCATTCTAATCGTAACAAAGCAATATGTTAATTGAACATAGGTTTACGAAAGTATTTCCTAAGGGAAGTGATTTGTGCTATCCAAGTTGCTTTAACAGGTTTCGCGCTTCCATTTCGATGCGCCACACTGTTATTTTTAACAGTTTTCACTGCTGTGACACAGATCCATCAAGGATTCTCTCCGCTATCTGCTGGTTCTAGAATTACATCCATAGGATCATTCCTGTCGAAGCAACGACTCAATCTGGCTATTGTTCACCCAAACAATCCAATTCCAGCGGCGTTAGCTTACAGGAAGCAGTTTAGAACAATAAGCTAGACAAACTCCTTGTACGTGTATCCTTGTGGTGACAAAAGTACCTACAGTTAACGATGTTGAGCGTGCGACTGGAACAAAGCACGCAAGCGTCACTTACCCTCTTTCTCACGCGACCATACAGGGCAGCCTTCCTTTGCAACGATGGCCCTCATTGGAACTGCGTCCGTTTAACAGAAAAGGTGGTGAGCATAGTTGTGCAAGAATAGTCAAAATAGAGAGTATATGTGTATTTTACGGCCTTCTGTTTTACCTCCCTGTGCTGGTGTAAGTGAGCTAAATGTAAGAGAAAATCAACCTGACTGATACGTCCTAGTTAAGCCAAAATTGCAGAGCAATCCCAACGCTCAGTTGTATAATGTCGCGCGTGAACATTTTCAAAAGCTGACAGAAACAGCCCAGCAGATGGCAAGTTACAGAGCTTTAACATTAGCATCTAACAATAACGATCTTACTCTACAGAAATCTCCTCAGCGCTCTGTCCCTTAGTCGAAGACTGAAGTCAGTCTTACCACCCGTTAAACAGCATCTGCGCCACTTACTCCAACTTACTAACTATTTAAGTAGGAAGCCAAATCCGGCTACTAACTCATCTCCAGATGCCATATCTCAAGAGTTGGTCACAAAACAGGCAGTCCAGACCCGATTAAACTACTCATCGATCGCCTAGATAAAAGCACTTAAAGCGACAGCCGTACGTCCAATTTCTGGACCAAGCACGAGTGATGCAACACTGTTTTCACAACATTCTTTTGTGCCAGCTAAGCAACCTAAGTTCCCAGCCGCGACACTCAAACTGACATTCGCTAAGCAGAACCGCAGTGCATTCCTGAGTACAGAGCTTGCACAAAGGACATTCACCACACTGGTAATGCACGCGTCTGAGCAGAAACCCTTCCATCGTCAAAGGAGCTGCGTCATTTCTGAGGAGCAGGACGCGCAAATGCATGTCCTTGAGGTACTTAGCATGGAGAGCTCAGAAGGAGTTCTGGTAACCCGGAAATCCGGATTGCCTATGTTGCACATCTAAATTCTGTGTTAGTCTGATCCGCGACGACAATGTGACACATCAGCAGGAGTTAATGAAGAGATTCTGCACGAATCGATAACTGCTATACAGGCATGTTAATGGCCGTCGTAAGGTGCAACGCGGCATTTCAGCACTGGTCAAGAACGAAGAGTGCAAGCGATCAGCAACGGAAGCAAACCATCGCTTACGGTTCCATTACTCACCAAGGATGAAGAGAGTAACGGGTCCAACGTTTGTCTCATTTTCTAGTTTCTAACCATCAGCTATATCCAACATGACATTTACTCTAGAAAAGCTGTCTAAGAAACTGTTATCTCTGCATATCCACAGCTCTCCTGGTGTCGATAACATTCAACCGAAGGCTTTACAGGCAGCAGCTAGGGATCCGGTGGAAACTGCGCCTATGTTCTATCAGGGCTCTATGGAGAAGCAGTATATCCGAACACTATGGAAGAGGGCTGACATCACTCCCTTTCATAAGGTAGGTAGTTGCACTGACACAACTACTTACCATTCGATAACGCCACTCCCGGTACATTCTAAAGTGATGAAGTCTATCATCGCTGATGCACTTATGCATACGTAGCAACTCAAAACATGAGAGCATCAGAGCAACATGGCTTCCGAAAAAACGCTTAAGCACTGCAAATCTGTGGATTGCGCGCAATAGCTGGATTGAAGCAATTGATGGTTGAGCAGGAGTCGATGTCATTTACTTACACTTCTCAAAAGCGTTCGATCGCTTAGACCACCAAATTCTCCTTCATCACATTGAGCTCTACGGCACTTGTGGCCCACTGTTGCGTTAGATGGACAATTTCCTGCAAGAACCATTTTGGGATTTGAGAGAGAGAGAATCACTGGCCTACACAGTTGAGATAGAGTGCGGCGTACCACAAGACTTGGTGATCGGGCCCCGGCTAATTTTATGTTTCATTGGTTATCAGGCGAGGAAAATTACTTCAAATTTCCTATTCTCCGTCGATGATATCTAGTAAAGGCGAGGGATCAGAGAATCGATGGGCCATTAGAAGCTCCAGCGTGGCTTCAGTAGGAATTTAAACTGGTCATTTCGGAATACACAAGTGTGTTAGTGATAAAAATATGGTACGCTGTTCCATTTTACCATAGGCATGACTATGTGTATAGATGGGGTCAAATGTATTAAAAACTAGTTCCCCAGAACGAGACCTTCGTGTGCTCAGTCAAAATAAACTTGGCTGTTCAAGACAGCCAGGGGCAGATGCCAAGAGAACAAACCAGAACGTAGGCTTGCTGCGAAGAGCATCCATAATATGCGAGTTATCCACCTTGCCCTTGATGCACAATTCGTACGTGCGCACTAACGTTCAATACGCTATCCAAGCTTGACAAGCTCGCTTGAAGCGCGACTTAGATGTGTCTGAGAAACCATAACGCATGGCCACAAATAACGTCAAGGGCCTACGAAATCTCTCCTACCAACAAAGTCTGATTTCACTGGGAGTTTTCAGTGGCCGCTACCGGAGACTGCGCGGCGAGCTAATATTTTCTGCCAAATTTGGGTGACCCTAATCACAAATACCGTCACAAGCTGAAACTTTGCCAGAGGTAACAGTCGGAAATTAAGTACTCAGTATAGCCGCCTGAAATGCCGATGGAAATATTTTCCTCTTTGGGTTTACCAACCCTGGAACACTCTCCTAAAATTTATTGTCGCCACCAAGATTTTGGGTCATTTCAAAGAACGATTAGGTCTTGCGCCTAGAAACACTCACATCGTTGCCTATACTTTGCTATTTTGGAATAGAATAATTATCCCTTCAAGCCGGATTAACATTTAACTTTGACCTGAGGAGGTTGTACTGATATAAGTATGTCCGATTTTGTTTTCCTCATGGAGTACATAAAGTAAAACTTCCCCACGTTGCCTCATCGTTCGCATTCAATTCCCAGATACACTAATATTATCCAGCAGCAAATATGCTAGGTAAAGGCTCTAACAGACAAAGCACATATCATTTGATATTGTAATTGTATCAGCACCATCCTGCGACACTTTTCCAGCATCCGTAATTTTACTGGGCATAAAGCATTGCTCATTGTTCAAATACACTACTAATGCAAAGGTGCTTGGCATTCACGCCACTCCGAGGAATCAGTATCCACAAATGAATTTTAAATAATCCATTACGTATTCAATTATAGTGAATAAACTTGTTGGCAATGCTGCGAAGCGTGTAGGATTTGAATGGACAGTTTTATCAGTGATCTAAACAGTGTATAATTAATTATAGCGATGTTTACTGCCTATTACCAGAATATACAATGTGGATTAGGTACAACTTACCCGTGGAATAATTTCCTGCGAATCGCCAAGGCTCATCGCTGTGTTGAACAGTCAACAATGCTGTGATACTGTTTCCAGGAGAAATGTGTGGCTTATTCTCCGGGTGCCGTTGGTATCCGATCCATCTGGACATACAATCGGGGCCGCCGAATACAAAGATCGCCATGTTATTAGAAAAATGCTGAAAGAGAAACCAACGAATGACAGCTTCAAGTTGCTTAAGTATCACACCACTTATTCAATATTAAATACATGAGTTGATCTTTTAAAAAGTTAGCATTCGCGCACCTCACCACCGACCGCAACAAAATAAACCATCTCTCCGGGTACTCGGAACAAATATAAAGGAGCTCACTGTGGGTACTAGGATGGAAGTGTCATATATTTGGTCATGGACAAATCAGCCAACTAAACTTACTTCAATCAAAGGGAAGCTCACAGCAGCTTGATCGTTGGAAGGAACAGTAATCTGATAATTGCAGAACTTGTCACCAGAATCCTTGTCCGGGTACATTGGGTTGTGAATTGTTCCCCCGTTTGTGCCGTTGTGGATTTCGCTGCATGTTAGATCCACGTTTCTATCTACAACACAAAAGCAATAATTAACCACTGAGTTCTCGCAATATTTTCGTATGAACAACTGACCCTCATTTTTCGGAAGAATTGGAACCCCTTAAGTTAATAACAATAATATTAGCATTATTATTATTACTACTACTAATACTACTACTACAATAATAATATGGTATCAGCTGTACGCCGTAACTGCGCTTCGTTCTCGCCAGACCACCACCAGTGACGAGCGTGCTGAGTATACCGGAGGACGCCCAAACCTACGCTGATTCGAAACGGGGACCT